>PVIC010022174.1:0-27760 GCA_004025085.1 Thryonomys swinderianus
TATGTCTGGGCCCTCTTTACTCTCTGGCTTCCAGTCTTACCATGATTCTCTCCTTGTATACAATCTTGCCATGATACCATCCACCATGATATAATGCAGCCACAGGGCCCTCACCAGAGCTGGTATTATGCTCCTGAACATTCAAACTGCCATATAAGCTAAATAAACCTCTTTACTTTATACATTACTCAGCCTTGGACATTTTATTAGAGCAATGGAAAACAGCCTGTAAGATAGCATGTTCACAGGTTTAAGGACTAAATTAAACATGGACACCTGGGGAGGATGGACAGTTTTTCTGGCTCCTATAAACTGACTGACATGATTAACCACAAATTTCCCCAAAATATATGCTTTTTATTCTCTAAGTTTTCTCTCTCTCTGAATCTTACTGATTACCAAAATTCCTAAAGAACTCCGTTACATGCTATATCATATCACAGCACAAGTGAGCCACAAAATAGAAGAATTGAGAAGGTGGGGTCCTAACTTTAGGAGATAAACATCAGAAGAGAAAATTAAAATGGTAAGGAACTGATGGTACAAGTGTAATGTCAGTAATACTGATCTTAAAACACTGTGTTCAAGAAAGCGAAAGAAGTATAAAATTTTAAAAGTATTTATAAAAAATTCTTTTTTACATTGTTTAATATGATCCTGATTTGTCTAGTTATCATATATTATATATGTAATAAATAATGCAATATATAATATATAATGCAATGTTCAAGTGTACAATACACTTATATATTATTATACTATATATATTTTTTTTCGTTTTTTGTCTTCTGGTGCATGAATATGCTAATTGGAGCTTATTGTGTTCCTCTGTTTTGTTTTCTTGGTGACACTGGGTTACCACTCAACTTTGGACCATACCTATCAGTTGGTTTATATATATTTCACAAAAAAAGACTATAGATCTAAAACCAACATTGTCACGTTGCTATTGCTGAATAGCTGAAACAGAGGTACTTTATTTTTCTTGCTGTTTCTTTTAACTCTTTCTACAATGAACATGCATTATTTTAACAATCAGAATATATACTAAAATTTTAAAGATATAGTAGTCCAAAGTATAGGCCTCAGTTCATTGAGACTATTCAATTAAATTAGAATATTCCACTCTAACATAAGACTACATTAGTTGACTAACTATGCTTATTTTATTTTTTGATTAGAGATCTGTTCTATACTATTAACAAACAACATTCTGATTGTTAAATGACCCATTCTCTGCTTCAGGGGAATGGATGAGCTGAAATTAGTATACTAATCACTGAGCAAAGAAACAAAAATATATTTTAACTAGCTATAGTCAGGTTTATGCATATATTCATATACATACAACATTTAATAGTTCTATTATGTAAGTGACAAAACCAACTGATAGGTGTGGTCTAAAGTTGAGTGGTAACCCAGTGTCACCAAGAAAACAAAACAAAGAGGAACACAATAAACTCCAGTGAGCATATTCACGCACAAGACAAAAAATGAATATCCTACTTTTTTATTCATTAGTACATATATATATATTCAGAGATAAGAGTAAACAGCATGTTTACTCATGCATTTCTTATCCTTTTTGTTTTATAGGAAAAAGAGAGGACAAAAGAAAAAGAGGAATCATCAAGAAAAAAATCAAAGTTTGCTCTGGATACTTAACTTTCAAACATGGACTGAAGCGGCACAGACTTCCCAAGGACCTTCAGAATAGTAATGAATTTTACAGCCTGAAACAAAGAAAGATCTACTTTGTGTGATCAAGGGTCCACAGGACAGGCACAAGGGCGGGAGGTAACACTAGTATCCAACTATTGTGAAGGATGAGGATGAGGATGGGGATGAGGGATGTCCCCACCTTCTTTCCTACATCCTGGGGGACAGGCTCACAGGGGCAGAGCGCTTTGATCTATGTGACTCACAGCAGGATGCTCAGCATTCATTCACAGTTCCCAAAAGCTCCTGCAACCCTTGCCTGAAAGTCAGAGATAAGGGCCCAGGTCTGTGTTATTCAGTGTTCCCAGGCACGTGGACATGACTGAGGTGATACAAATGTCTAATGACTGATTTGATGTAGCCCTTCGTGTGTACCTGCTGCTTTAAATGTCACACATAAAGCACAAGGGCCAATAAAATCCTCATTGTGAAATGTATCTATTAGCAAATATTAAAACCTTCTAACACACTGACATAAACAGAACATTCACAGTATACACCAGAGATGCATCATTGAGTATCACTTACGGTGAGTTTCTCTGACAGCTAGGTGAGTGGAAGCACATATTATACACCACTAAGTCAGATAACAAGCAAAAACAGAAGGTATCAGAAGTGCCAGCACCAAGATTAATTCTTCCTTTCCTATTCTCCCATTATACCAATACCATGTAAAACAAGGACAAAAATCATTCCTAAAAGTGTCTCATTTCAAATATTTTCTTAAATTACTGTCCAAATGAAAGATTATCACTAAACATATATAATTTCACAGAGTGTTCATAAATAAACTGCCAGGTCCATTCACAGCCACATAACTAGAGTCATATAAAATAGTCTTTTATGAAGAACTAGGATTTCCCTACAGACTACTTCAGGACTACAGTTGAGAGGTCTATGCTCCCACTAGCGGAGGATACAGTGACCGCCATGACAAAGGACTAAAGTCAACAGTAGACTCAGTACTTGTCTCTGTCCACATCCAAGGGGAGTGACTCGACGTCATGGAGTCCCCAAAGTCTGTGTAGTCCTCAGTGACTGGTGGAGGCAGCTTGCTGTGACCTTGCTGAGCATCTGCTTTCTCATCTGTAAAATGGGAAAGTGCCACATGCTAGTGCTTTGGATCATGAGCAAGAAAAACTGCCTGCTGCCTACAAAACCACACACCAGCCCCATTGGTTCAGACACTGAGCTCGGCACTTCTGGTCTCACTCCAGATGCCAAAATCATTTTCTCACTTACAGTCTTGATTTGGAGCCAGAGCAAAGAAACAGTAACTAAGAGCAAAGCATTTGGTGAAAGACTGCTTCAAAACCATGAGATTTTTAGAACAATCTACAAAGAGATAGGAAAAAGGATTATGAATGAATCAAAATTATCATATCATTCTTAAGGACACAACAAAACTACCAGTTAAAAGAAATGAACTATTAAGTACAGTGAGCTTAAAATATATTGTCAGCTTTTACTCTCCTCAAATTTTGACCAGATAGTCATCACAAAATAACATAATACTTGTTTTTCAACTTCACCACAAAACAAAAGGAAGAGTTATACATAATACAGTGTGGCAAAGAATTCTATTAGCAATTAAATACAAGCCTTTGGGTACTCAACCTATTTCTTAGTGGAAATATCAGAGAGAGGTTCTGGTACCATCTTTTCAATGACCTCTTCACATCATTAAAACTTTGTTTGTTTGCTTTGTTTTTGTAGTCCCAGGGATCAAACTGAGAACCTTAAGCTTGCCACATAGGCACAGCATCACTGAGCTAAATCCCAGGACACATCATTAAAAATTTTATCACCTATAAAAATGCAATGAAAAGAAAATAATTTCCACGCAGTTGCTGAGACACCAAAGGAAAATTTAAAAGCCTCCATTGTATCTGAATTTTAAATTTCATGTATTCAAAAAAATAGGTACATGCAACCTATATAATGGCTGTATTTTAAAATTAAAGTTTAATATTTCAATATAAATACACACACAGAAGTATCACTTTTTGGGCCGGAGGGTTAGGTCAGTGGTTCCAGAGCCTGCCTCTCTAGCGCAAGGTCCTGAGTTCGATCCCCGGAAACCACATAAAAAGCTGGGTGTGGAGACTCACACCCACCAACAATCAATACCACATACCACAGTGCTGGGTGTGGTGGCTCACGCCTGTAATCCCAGCACTCGGGAGGCAGAGACAGGAGGATTGCTGAGTTCGAGGCTTGCCTAGGCTACATAGTGAGCTCAGGCCAGCCCAAACTACAAAGCGAGACCCTGTGTCAAAACAAACAAACAAACAAAAAAAAGTATCATTTTTCAAGTTAGTAAGCCATTCAAAACTGAAGTGTATCTCAGCATTATACTAAAACACTGAAAATTTTCTTATATTTTATAGGCTTTCATAGATCTGCATCAATCTCCTAAAAATAGAAAGATACTACTTTTCGAGTCTCAAGCAGAAGAATCGTTATGTGGATGTTTTTATGAAATAATTCACATTACAAAATTAACAACAATGCTTTGTCACTCTAAAACCTAATGGCCAAGGTAATGATGTAAGGTGGAGTCTTCGAGAGGTGCTTCGATCATGACAGCAAAGCCTCAGAAGTAGGATTAGTGTCTTTCCGAAAAACAGGCTCAGGAGCTTCCTTTCCTCTTCCACAGTATCAGAACCCAGCAAGAAGATGCCATTTACAAAGCACAGCCCCTCGCCTGGCACTGGCAGTGCCAGCACACTGATTTCACCCTTCAGCTGGAAGTATTGTGAGAAACAGATTCATAGTATTCGTAAGCTACCAACCAGATGACTAATACTTTTATTTAAATACACAGACTAATATTCTAAGAATGCTTCTGGGTTATGATTAACATGTCTCAGGCAGGAGAGGTCTTTCAAGGCCAAGATGAAAAACTGGGACCAGATTTACCCCCACATTTGAATCAATGTAAAATGCACAAAACTGGGTCAGAGATTTACCTCAGTGGTTTAGGTGCCTGTCTAGCAAGCAAAGGGTCCCTGGTCCAACCCCTGGTAACCACATACAATACTGGGCATGATGGTTCACACCTGTAATCCCAGCACTCAGGAGGCAGAGGCAGGAGGATTGCTGAGTTCAAGGCTTGCCTGGGCTACATAGTGAGGTCAGGGCCAGCCTTAACTACAAAGCAGGACCCTGTCTCAATAAAAAAAAAATGCACAAAATATCTTAATCAACTATTTTTCATTAGATACTGAAAAACAAAGAGTAATTGCTCAGAGCCAGAAAACAAGATAACCCTACAATGAACAAGCTTACTACCTTGGAGATAATTTCCAGATGCAATACAAGAGCATGCAGCCAGGCAGAGCGTGGTGGGCTCTGAGAACTAAGGAGATGGAGTCAAAGAGATCCAGAGGCCTAGGGTTTTTCAGGGCAGAATTTCAGAAAAATTAAAGCTACAAACAACTCCAGAGATGCATAGGGCTGGAACTTCCTTCTCAGTTTTCAACTGAGCACTGATCACCCTACATCTGTCCCATAATCATTCATGAGATCTAGAGGAAACACTCCATACAGAACACACTGAAAATAGATCCCCTTGCTCTCAGTGGTCAGAGCAGAAAAACCCCTAGTTAATAGGACCAGAGCAGCTCTGGCTCTACCTAGGGAAGCTTAAAAGTAGGACAAGAGATTTAGTTATAAAGTCTTTCCCTAATCCCATGTCTCCAAGAGTTCTACCTAACCCCCAAGAGTTCTGTAGAAGGTTTAGTGTCTTTCGTTTTAATATTTAGATCTCTAATCCACTTTGATTTTAATTTAGTACACAGTGAAAGAGATAGATCTAGCTTTAGTCTCTCCCAAGTTAAAGCCCAGTTTTTCCAGCACCATTTATTAAAGAGGCTGCCTTTCCTCCATTGGGGGTGTTTGGCTCCTTTGTCAAAGATGAGGTGCCATAGTGTATCGGAAGTTGATTCTGAATCTTCTAATCTACTCCACTGGTCCTCAGGTCTGTTATTTTGCCAGTACCACACCATTTTTATCACAGTGGCTTTGTAGTACAGTTTCAAGTTCAGGAATGTGATACCTCCAACCATATCATTGTTCCCTAGAATTGCTTTTGCTATTCTAGGTCGCTTGTGGCTCCAGATGAATTTTTGGATTATTTTCTCTAGATCTGCAAAATACACTGTTGGGATTTCAATTGGTATTGTGTTGAATCTATACAATAGTTGGGGGAGTATAGCCATTTTGACAATATTAGTTCTTCCTATCCAGGAACAAGGGATGTCTTTCCATTTTCTGATATCCTTTTCAATATTTTTCAGAGTATTGTGCTTTTCAGTGTAGAGGTCTTTCATCTCCTTTGTTAGATTGATTCCTATTATTTCCTTTCTTAAAATGCTATTGTGAAAGGGACTAATTCTTCAATTTCTCTCTCAGTAAGTCTGTTGTTTGTGTATAAAAAGGCTATTGGCTTTTGAGCATTGACTTTGTATCTGGCTACGTTGCTAAATTTGCCAATTAAGTCTAGCAGGCTTTTGGTTGAGTTTTTACGATCTTCTATATAGAATATCATGTCATCAGCAAATAATGACTGTTTAACTTCTTTCTTTCCTATCTTTATTCCTTTTATTTCTTTCTCTAGCAGAAGTCAACAAATGAGATCTCATTCTATTAAAAAGCTTCTGCACAGCAAAAGAAACTACCAGCAGAGTAAAAAGACAACCAACAAATTGGAAAAAAATTTTTAACAGTGGTTTCTCAGACAAAGGGCTAGTATCTAGAATATACAAAGAGCTTTAAAAAATCACCCCCCAAATGTAAAGACCCAATTCAAAAATGGGCACCTGAAATTAACTGACACTTTTCAGATGAAGATGTAAAAGCAGGTAAGAAATATATGACAAAATGTTCAACATCACTAGTTATCTGAGAAATGCAGATGAAAACAACACTGAGATTCCATCTTACTCCACAAATAATGGCTGCTATCTTGAAATTAGCCAGCAACAAATGCTGCCAAGGCTGCAGAGAAAAAATAACCCTTCTCCATTGTTGGTGGGAATGTAGACTGGTACAACCTCTATGGAAGTCAGTGTGGAGATTCCTAAAAAAAACTTGGATTAGAGATCCACTATTCCCCTGCTACATATGTACACAAAAGAATTAAAAGATTCATATCACACTGACATATATGCACCCATGTTGATAGCACCTCAGTTTGTGATAGCTAAATCTTGGAAACAACCCACATGCCCATTCACTGGAGACTGCATAAAGATGTGACTTTTCTATGAAATGGAGTATTTCTCTGCTGTAAAGAATGATACATTTGAGTCATTTATATTCAAATGATGTACCTTTAGGACATTCTCATAAGGGAAATAAATAGGTCACAGATGCATAAATACCATATCTTTTCTCTGGTATGAGAAACTGAAGATGTAAATGAGTACTAAACTATATGGTAGATATTGTGTAATAGAAAATACTGAAAGGAAAATAGGGTATATGGGTAACAAGGGGAGGAAAAAACATGATGGTAATGATAAAAAGGAAACAAAACTTATGTATATAGTGGGAGAGGAGCTATAGGGTGAGTGGGGGAATGGTAAAAATGAGAATTAAACTGCATCATATACTAGTACAAATTCTCAATATTGTGTGATTATAATGTGTATATATAATGTACCAATAAAATTTCAAATTAAAAACAAAAAGCAGGACAAGAGTCAAATGACTGGAAATTACTGAAATCTTTCCATAACAAAGCTCAAGAGTACAAAAATACTCTAGACCCAACAAGGTGAAATTCACAGTATTCTCTACCTGAGGAAAAATTTTCTGGCATGAAAAACAGCAGGAAAAGACAATATATCAGGAGAAAAGTCAATTAGCTAAAAGTTACACAGAATCATCACATGGTAGAATAAGCAAACAAGAACATAAAAAATACTGACTCTGTGTTCAAAAAGCTAGAGGAAATTTTAAAATATTTAAAATGGTCAAATGATCCCAAATGAACTTCTAGAGAGGAAAACTACGAAGTCTGGGGTGAAAAAAAATATTATAGCACATTAATAGTCCATTAGCCTCAGGGAAGAAATTAATGGATTTAAAATCACAGCAATGGAAAGCAAAATTAAACAGTATTTTTTTAAGTCAGGGAAAAATTAATTAGAACATCAGCAAACTGTGGAACAACTTACCAATTTAATGTACATGTAATTGGAGTTCCAAAAAGAGGCAAACAGAAAAAAAAACATCTGAGTGTTTAAAATTTTCCTAAATCTAATAAACTATAAGCCTACAAACCCAAGATCAATGAACTTCAAGTATAAGAAAAAAAACAACAGTGAAATACATTACCATCAAATTGCTTAAAAATCATTTTAAAGACAATCTTGAAAACAACCATAGAATTAAGTCAAGTCATGTACTGGTACAAATTCTCAATGTTGACTGTGATCACAATGTGTATATAACATGTACCAATAAATCAATTTTTAAAAATCAATTTAAAAATGAAATTAGACAGGCACTCTAATACATACATACATACATACATACATACATACATACATACATAAATAATTTTCTTAAAAAAAGTAAACATCCGGAGGGGGGAATCACATTATCTAAAAAGTACAAAGATGATGAGGACCAATTTCTCATCAGAAATAATATAATCCAGGAGACAATGGAACATCTTTATAAAGTAATACAAGAAAAATGTCAATCCAACAAAAACAAAGTAAAATAAGAATCTTAAAGGACAGATATCAGGAAGAAGGAAGAAAATGTTCAAATAGGAAGGGGAACAAGGGAGGGGAGAGAGAGGAGAGAAGGAAGGTCAAAGAAAAAAGAATAGAAGAAAGAAAATGGGATGACACTTTTGTAAATATGGTGGGGAAGAAGGGTTAAAGACAGGGGTGAGGAACAGGGAAAGAGTCAATATATATTATGTACAGGTACAAATTTCCTATGATGATCGTGATCTTTATGTATAACAAAAGTGTACAAATAAAATTAATTTTTAAAAGGATAATAATAAAGCAAATCCTTCAGATGGAAATCATTACTCAAGATAACTTTACCATCTCAGGATACTCAATCACATCTGCAAAGTCCATTTCACAGTTTCTAGAAACTGGGACAGAGACATCTTTGTAGTGACCATTATTCTGCAAACATGAAGAAATTATTCAAGAAGGCATTCCAGAAAAACAAAGGAACAAAAATAATGATATAAGAAAAATAAAACATTTTTCTTAAACAGAGCCTAAAATGACTGAAGAAAAAGACCTAAGAAAATTGTCTTTTGTCTGGAACACCATACTCTTACCTATATAGTTAGTAATTTAAGACTATTTTCTTTTTCATCTTTCCATGCACCCTACTTGATTTTGCAGCAAACAATATGCACATAGTTATATTTTAACTGCCATTTAAAAATTTCCAAATCAGAGCTGGAGATTTAGCTCAGTGGTTTTGGCACCTGCCTTGCAAATGCAAGGTCCCAAGTTTGATCTCCAGTACCTTAAAAAATAATTAATTAATTAATCCAAATCATCAGAAAAGTGATTTGGAAAAAACTCGAGGCTCCTTGCTATATGCATCAAGTGCTTTATCAAATTGTTTTTCTTTTTTGCAAAATTTGCCATTTTGCTATATTAAAACTATTATCACTATTCTGTAAAATTTTTATCAAAATTATTTTCTCCTTCACTCCCTTAACCAAACTGCAAATTTATCCTTAGATTTATGAACCACCAAATCTTCCAATAATTCTCCACATATATTTTTCCTTATGTAAAATGCTTCACTGTATGACCACAGTGACCTACTATGTTTATTCTAAAACTAGTAGCTCAATTTTAGAGTTTCTGAAAAGCTGCAAACAAGTAAAATTTATCATTTTCTACTTGCATATATCCACTCATGCCTGTAAAGATGGGCCATGATTAAGGTTTCTCACTCCACTACTACAGACCAGCATTTTTAACACAACCTGGGAGGTATAACTTTCACAATCATCCCAAGTTAATAATTTGTTATAATATTAACAAATCTAAACAAAGTTCCTCCAACAAGTCTAAATATAAGTTCAGTTTCACAAATGGATTCTCTTCTATAACTTAGGAATGCTCCAAATAATCTTACATAAGTAAGTGGAGATCTCTGGAAAGCATATAATTCAGTATTCATATACAAACAAAACTGAACTGGAAATGCCATGTTGACAGAAATCAGTACCACCTACACCATTGATTCTCCTTAGTGATAACACAGGTGGCGAAATACTTCCCTTGATTCACCTTTGACCAGAGCTGGAAGCTTTGAAGCCACTATATTTGTTCACCAACTTCAGTCATTTCCATTTAATGATTAAAACTGTTTGACCGGGCCAAACCTGTTCAGCCATCATCTGAGTTCCAGAGATGCCAGGCCACCAGTTAGTTTCACATGAGAGACCTCAGTGCCCTGTGTGTCTCACTCACTGAAACTCCCCTGATGGAGGCTGCTAATCATTATCATGAGGAGAGATGAGAATGTTGATCTGCTCACTGAAAATTAACTTGCTGTACCTATAGAGAACCTCATTACCCAGACCTTGGCTTCTGGTTTTTCATCTTGATGATCAGAGGAGCAATTTCACCTATCTACACTTAACATTTTTAACATTTCTATCAGCACAAACATCTTTTTTTTACTTTTAACTAAATGGATGGTCACTCTTTTCACTAACACTACACAAAGGCAATGCTGAGAAGGACTAATAAATCGATCAAACAATTTGTCACGGTTTCAATCTAAAGTTCCCTCCTCAAAGTCTGGTGGGTTGGGATGGTGACTAGACCGTGGGGGTGCCAAACTCATCAGTGGATATCAGTAGCTGGCAGTGAGGTCAGGAGGTGGGGCCTGGGTGGCAGCTTATCACCTGGGTATGTGAACTGGGAGGGTGCATTCCCTCCTGGCTCTGTTTTCTGGCTGTCATGGCATGAGCAGCTGCTCCTTGTTGGCCATGCCACTTCTGCCCTGGAGCCAGTGCACTGCGGACTAACTCACTGAAACTATGAGCCAAGTTATCTTCTCCTTGAAGTTGGATGTGTGTCGGGGATTTTGTACCAGGGGCAAAAATAAGATTAAAACACATGGGATAAGTTGGTATGCTAGATGTCCTCATGCCAACAACCTGGAAAAAGGTCAACAACTTCCACTCTCTTCTGCTGCAGAAAAGATGTCTTCCAACCACGAAGTTGTCACAAGAAGAGGAATAAAACATGTTACACCAAATTTGTTACATGAAAACATAATTCACTAAAAATATGGAAAAATATCTCTAAATTGGATTTTTACTCCCAAATAATTGTTCTAGATCTTATCGATTTTAATGTAAAAAAAGTTTTCACTTTCTGCACTATTTTTTAATAGGATGAGATCTCATCCTATTAAAAAGCTTCTGCACAGCAAAAGAAACTACCAGCAGAGTAAAAAGACAACCAACAAATTGGAAAAAAATTTTTAACAGTGGTTTCTCAGACAAAGGGCTAGTATCTAGAATATACAAAGAGCTTTAAAAAATCACACACACCCCAAATGTAAAGACCCAATTCAAAAATGGGCACCTGAAATTAACTGACACTTTTCAGATGAAGATGTAAAAGCAGGTAAGAAACATATGACAAAATGTTCAACATCACTAGTTATCTGAGAAATGCAGATGAAAACAACACTGAGATTCCATCTTACTCCACAAATAATGGCTCCTATCTTGAAATTAGCCAGCAAAAAATGCTGCCAAGGCTGCGGAGAAAAAATAACCCTTCTCCATTGTTGGTGGGAATGTAGACTGGTACAACCTCTATGGAAGTCGGTGTGGAGATTCCTAAAAAAAAACTTGGATTAGAGATCCACTATTCCCCTGCTACATATGTACACAAGAATTAAAAGATTCATATCACACTGACATACCCTCTGCTGGACATCTGAAATGAAGGCACTTGCCAGATGAAGTACAAATGGCAAATAAATTCATGAAAATAATGTTCAGTATCACTGGTCATTCAAGAGATGCAAATTAAAAGAACACTGAGATTCCATCTCACTCCAGAATGGCTATCAAGAAATCAATCAATAACAAATGCTGGTGAGGCTGTAGGGAGAAAGGAACCTTCTCCACTGCTGGTGGGAATACAGACTGATGTAACCACCATGGAGATCAGAGTGAAGATTCCTCAAACAACTAGGGCTAAACATTCCATTTCACCCAGCTATCCTCCTTCTTAGTATCCAAAAGACTTAAAAGCATTATACCACAGTGATATATGTGCACCCATATTTACAGCAGCACAGTTTGTAATAGCTAAATCTTTGAAACAGCCCAAATGCACATAAATTGATGAATGGATAAAGAAGATGTGGATTTTTTATACAGTGGAGTACTAGTCATAAAGAAGGATAAACTTGGGCTGGGGATTTGGCTCAGTGGTTCCAGTGCCTGCCTAGCAAGCTCAAGGTCCTGGTTTGATTCCCCAGAAACCACATACAACAATGCTGGTCATGGTTGCTCATGCCTGTAATCCCAGGACTTGGAAGGTGGAGGCAGGAGGATTACTGTGTGTTCGAGGCTTGCCTGGGCTATATAGTGAGTTTAGGGACAGCCTGAGCTACAAAGTGAGACCCTGTCTAAAAAAAAAAAGGATAAACTTGAGACATTTAAATATAAATTAATCCAACTTGAGACACTCTTAAGTGAAATAAATTGAATATTTGTGTGAATATCATATTGTTTAAAAATTGGCAGCAAAAAAAAAATCATTGTTTTTCTGGCGTTTGAAACTGGTAGTATAAATATGGGCCAAAATGTGTAAGTGACATTGTGAAACGGAGAAAAATCTTCAAATGGGAAGGGGCATTAGGAAAAGATTAGGGAATGAAGGGAAAAGAAAAACAATGAAAAAAGAGATAAAATGGAAACAAAGCTTTTGTGAATAAGGTTGAAGGGAGGAGAAGAGACTGAGAAAAAATAGGAATAAGATATATCATGTGGGAGCACAAATTCCCTACGATGAAGTTGATCATTATATACATCTGAATTGTACCAATAAATTTAATGAAAAATGTTTTCACCACAAAATACTATGTAATGTTTCTTAGCTTGACTTAGCCATCCCACAATGTATACAAATGTGAAAACATGTTATATATCATCAATACACATACAAAAATTGTCAGTTAAATAAAAATAAAAAATCATGAGGCATCAAACCTACGAATGTCACCCATTCAGCACACTTACCAATTTACAATATCCTATCACTCGTCAATATCCTACCGCTGTCACTGAAAGACACTATAACCATTCACCACATCAACACTGCATCATTAGGGAATTATTACTAGGGGCCAGGCAAGTAAGTTCTGAGTGAAATGGATGTACTGCTGCAGCGAACAACAGCAGCAAAAACCTGCTCTCCTGGATCTTAAATCTTAGAAAAGGCTCAGGGGAACCAAAGAAAACAAGAATATACAGGAAGAGGTTATGAGGATCAATATGACATAGATGTGGAGTCCAACGAGAGATGAACATCCTCAATGCCACTTGGAAAATGGCCTGAGAGGGAATTTAAGTGTTTATTTTGAGATGAAGTAGACAAAATAATCTCTTAAAGATACTCAAACACAAAGCAGTCATAAAACTAGATGGTAATGCATTCTTCAATCCTTAATTAAAAATTAATACTAATTTAAAAACTCAATAAAAACAGAGTTCAATTAAAAATGAACAGGCATATTGATCTATGAACAGAATAGTAAGCCCAGAAGTACATTCATACCATATAGTCAACTGGTATATGAAGAAGTACAAGGGTGAATTATGTAGCAACAAATGATGCTACATAAAAAGACAACAGACTAATATCTCACATCTTCCAAATGGTAATAAAAAATATGTCATAGAACTAAATGAAAGATGTAAAACTATGAAACATAGAAGACATAAAACTATAAGGCCTAGGGCAAACATCTACAAAACCTTCAGTTTTGTGGGGTTTTTTAAAGATAGAACACCAAAAACTACAATGAAAAATAATAAGCTGGATTTGATAAAATTTTAAACTCTGCACTGTGAAAGACACTTATGAAGGGAATGGAAAGACAAGCCAAAAAGTGGGAGGAAATATTTCCCAAACACATAACTGATAAAGTAGTTGTATGCAATATATTCGAAGAATTCTTAAAAGTCAGCAAAGAAAACAAATTTTAAAATGAATGAGAGCTGACAGATACTTCACCAAAGACAAGATAGCAAATAGATACAAAAAGATTTTCAACATAGTATGTCAAAAATATGCCATTCCAAATGTAAAAATAATCATAGGTCATGAGAGAAACAAAAATTAAAACACAGATGAGGTACTACTACACAATTAAAATGACAAAAATCCAAAACACTTTAAAATGTTGCAAGAATGCAAAGCAGTAAGAGTTCTCATTCACTGCTGGGCCAAAGGCAAAATGGTACCGCCACTGTAGCAGATAATTTCAAGTTACCATATAATGCTTGAATGTAATTCACAAACCATGGTGAAAGAAACTAAGAAACGTATGAAATAATTCAAAGAAAAGGCAGGAGGACATGCTGACATAAGTGTTCTTAGAAATCACTGGAAATGTATCTTCCTAACGGTAAAAGAATCTGCATTATCTTTTGAAGATAAAAACTTCACAAAAGGAGTCAGTGAAAAATTCTGAAACCAGCATACACTGTATAGGGGAGTTGAGTGATTGATTAAATGGATTGAAGATTGGATCATGGGAGCCACTTTTTGGAAAGAGAGTTTATAGCCAAGCATGAGGAGAAAGCTCCAATGACCCACATGATCAGATGGATCCAATGATCCAAATAGATCAGAATTGAGCCAACAAGTATGAAGTCATATATATATATATATATATATATATATATATATATATATATATATATATGTTTGCATGCATGTTACTTCCTTGCTTTATCAGCTGAAAATACCTAAAGAAACATCCCAGTGGCACTCAGCATATTGGATCTTTGTTTTAAATACCATTTCTACCCAAATCAGGACTCTAGAGAAATTGCTGGTTCTACAACGAGTATAGGGTCCAAAAGTGACAATGTACTCTTAGCGGAGAAAGAAGGGGGTCCTCAGTGGTGCCATACTTGCCTGGCAAGAGCAAGGTCCTGAGCTCAATCCCTAGTCTGAAAAAGAAAATAAAAAGAAATAAAAGGAAAAAAAAGCAATGTGCTTTTTAAAAATAAATAAATAAAATAAAATACTATGATGGGGCTATATCTTAAGACACAGAAGCCAACTGGAAGAGCTCCCAATAGCAAAGTGGAACAATCTGAGCACTGAAGATTCATTGGCTTTTACGCCAAAGTATAAAATGAGTATCTGCAATTCATACTAATGTGAATGACTAAATGAATCTCCTAAGCAGTAGAATTCCATGCTCCTTTCACACAGGTGGAACATGAAATCCCTTACTAAGAGTGAGTAATGGATCATTGGGCACAAGAGTGTGCAACCTAAGGGTGACCAGAATGGTACTTTAGTTCCCCCCCAAAATACTAACACTAAGGTAATCAAGAGGGAAAAGAAAAATCACACAAATTTGATCCAAAGTTTGCTTTACAGAACACAGTATCTGACAGGTACTACTCAAAAGTGTCAAACTCATCAAAAACAAGTTGAGTCTGGGAAACTCACAGCCCAATGGAGCCTAAGAAAGACATGACAAAAAGAACTATAGGTAACAACTAAGGAAACAGGAAAGGAATCCAGTATGGACTTCATGTCACAATACTGCATCAGTATTGGCTTATTATTAAGATGTTATTATAGGGGGAAATCTGGTATGGGGTATATGGGAATTATCTGTACTATACTCGCCAACTGCTATAAAACAAAAAGTTTACTTTAAAAAATTATGCAATGAATTATGCACAAATTCTTAGTGGTAAAGAAAAAAAGAAACTTCCATTATGACTCTCAGTACCAGATTAAGCACATCTAAAGTCTGATTCATTCTTTAAATATTAAAAATAAAATAAAAGCTGCTACATTTACAAGGCAAGAGGCCAATGTGTTGTCATTTTTAGTCTATCATTAAAAGAAGTAAAAACATCCTCTGCCTTGCAAAACTGATACTTTAATATTAATCAATTTTTTCTTGACCACTTGAAACTACTGATAACATGATAACAAAACACTTAGAAATAAGAACTTTTCACCCAATCAAGAAAAACTACATAGGCAACTGTGGGTGTCAGTGGTACCCATGTTTCTCTACAACTAAAAAGTTGTTTGGTTCTGAGGGTCCCACAGCTGATGCTTGTGGGACTCATTACCAAAAACACCTTAGTGAATGTCCTACAAGTATCACTTGTTATACTGATGTGACATTCTGAACAAGGCCAAGAAATAGACAACAGAAATAGTAAATAGGTCAATTACTGCCATGAGTTTGAGAAAAGGTGAGAGTTAACAAAGTAAAGCACGTGAGAGCTTCAGGAGAGCAAGACTATTTGTAATGATATTCTCATGGAGGGAGGGGGGAAATAATACTGTGTATTTGTCAAAACCCACCACTCTCCAGAGAGATAACATGCTGCCCTTAAACACAACCTGATCCACAAACTTTTTTTTTATAATCTAAACTTACTGTCAATAATAAAACTTGTATGCTGCATCTAAAAATTTTAAATTATACCTCTTGGTCTGAAGACCTGGCCACCTTGGGCCTATAGCACCACAGACAACTGGATATATGAAAAGAAAGGGGGCCTGTGTACACCAAGCCATTCATCCCCACCACTCTCTGCTTTCCCAGCCATTTCCCTTATCACTTAACAGCTCACCAACCTCTACCTTGTGACTTCTGATATTTGAAAAATAATAAATGTGGAGACATAGTCACCATATTCATAAGCTAAAATAAATAATAGTATTTTTCATGACCCAGAAGTATTCTAAATTACATAGGTAATAACAGGCCACTATATTAAAAGCACAAAAGCAACATTAATTACTTAATTTTGACTCAACAAGTCACGGATTAGGATGCATATATAATATATAAAACTAATAAAAATGCTTACACATCCCTCACTCTTGAAAGACCTTTAGGAATCTAGCACAAATGCAGGAAGGACACAGACTTACTGAGCCAGATGAAAGAACAAGGTTCAAGGGTTAGAGGGAATTTTCTTGGCCATAGAGTAAGGTGCAGCCCACATGGATTGCTATGCCGTATGCAGAGACGCTAGCAGCTCTTGTGCACCAAGGCACCTCCCCAAAGAGAAAAGGACAGAACTGTGTTTACTAGAGTGAGACTCAGAGCAGATGCTGGAGAAAATAACATAATCTACTTAGGGAAGACACTGGAATCCAGAAAGATATGATCAAGGGTCTTCTAGGAAGGGTAGGATTTTTGTTAAATTGAGTGGGAGAATGCATTTTGGCAACAGCAAAATTTCCTGATACAAGAAAACAGGCTCAGGCTGCCAAAAGAGTGCCGACTTCACAACCTCCCCCCATGCATTCCCGCCTCTCTGAGCAGTTTCCCAACAAACATCTAAAGTATTAGGTTGAAAGGAGCACCTACTTATCTTGACGTTTCTATTAAATATCTCCAATTAATATGAAGAAAGGCATTTGAAATCAAGCTAATTCAACCCAGTCATGACAAATCAAATCCAAGAGGTAGGATCATGAGCAAATCTCTAAAATTTCTACTTTTAAACTTTAAATTTTTTATATATAGACCACAGTTAAAAGATGACTTTTACACCAACTACCAATAATATGAAAGTATAAGCATCTAATTTAAAAACTACATAGCACACCTGCATACATCTTAAACTAAAAGGGGACTAAAGTAGCCAAAAAGGCAAGGCTATGAAGTAAGAAGCACTATTAGTCACATATTACTTTCTGGTGAAACAAGTGTCATTTATAAATGGGCGAACATACAAGAGGATACTCTGAATAATTCAGCTAGATTTCAAAGCAAATTATTTCCAAATCTTTAATTTTGTATTAAACAATCTGTAGCAACTCACTTGCTTTGCCAATTTTGTATTCCTTTGATTAGTTTTGTAAACATTCTCCTAAAAAAAAAAATGTGGCATACTTCCAGGTTAGGAACATGAATATTATATATCCCACACAACTTTCACTGTAATTGTATTTTTTTTTTTCATTGAGACAGGATCTCGCTTTGCAGTTCAGGCTGGCCCTGAGCTCACTATGTAGCCCAGGCAAGCCTCGAACTCAGCAATCCTCCTGTCTCTGCCTCCTGAGTGCTGGGATTACAGACGTGAGCCACCATGCCCGGCCATAATTGTATTTTTTTAAGAATGATAGATTGGGCTGGAGGGTTAGCTCAGTGGTTCTGGTGCCTGCCTCGCAAGCGCAAGGTCCTGGGTTCGATCCCCAGTATCCACATATAATGCTGGTCATGGAGACTCACGCCCACCAACAATCAACACCGCATACTACAATGCCGGACGTGGTGGCTCATGCCTGTAATCCCAGCACTCGGGAGGCAGGTTCAGGAGGATTGCTGAGTTCGCGCCAGCTTGCCTGGGCACCATAGTGAGCTCAGGGCCAGCCTGAACTACAAAGCGAGACCCTGTCACAAAAAAAAAAAAAAAAAAGAATGCATAGATTTCTTTGAATACCTGAATCCTGTAAAACATTCAAATTATGGTTTCATTTACATATCTGTGGAACATGCATTAATAAAAGTGCACTACATTATATTTTAAATCTTGTTAATTGTAATGAAATATGCATAGCATAAAATTCACTTTTTTTTTTTTGAGACAGGGTCTTGCTTTGTACTTTAGGATGGCCCTGAGCTCACTATGTAGCTCAGGAAAGCCTCGAACTCAGCAATCCTCCTGCCTCTGCCTCCTGAGTGCTGGGATTAAAGGCAGCCACCAAACCTAGCACTTGTGGTATATGATTGCCAGTGGGCATGAGTCACCACACCCAGTATAGTTGTATGTGGTTACTGGGGATTGAACCAGAGACCTTGCACTTGCTAGGCAGGCACTGGAACCACTGAGCTAAATCTCCAGCCCAAAATTCACTCTTTTAACCATAATAAAGTACATTGTTCGGTGGTGCTGAAGAATTCATGCTGCTTTACAACATCACCACCAAGAGTCCTAGAACTTTTCCATTTCATCGTGGACATACCTCTTAAACAACAACCCTCCACACCATTCCACACTGTTTCCCTGAAGCTCCCCAAAACCACCATTCTACTTTCTGTCTCTATACATGTGACTACTCTGGGTGCTTTGTACAAGAATTATACAGTATTTGTCCTTCTATTAGTCTTTATTACACTCAGTAGAACACCCGTAGGTCTCAGCCTTACAGCGGCCTGAGTCCAGAATTCCAAGAGTTGCCTGCACCATGTTCTGCCAATGAAATTTTCTGTCCAGTGGGAGACTAACTCCTAGTGCTTTCTCTTCTGCGACCTTCCCTCTAATGTCCCCAGTTTACTGTAATACTCTGTGAGTTCTATAGGAACACAGTTTGCGCCCACCTAAATCCCCACCCAACTTAGATCAGATCAGTAAAAGGGGCAAGACATCTTGATATTTAAGACATTACCATTCAATGAGCTGCTTTTTGACTTGTTTCATAATTATCTACTTAGACTATTTTAAAGTTCAATTACAACTTTAAAGCACCAGTTCTAATTTTTCTTCCTACATCAAGAAATAACATCACAAAATAGAAGCCAAAAATATAAGTACAGATCATTTTGCAAGAAATTCCTTAAAAGCCAAGAAATAATCTGTAACAAAACCATGAACAGTTCCAAATGAATTCCCCCAAAAGATTCTCTCTAAAAGTTGAAAATTATGACCTATTTTCCTATAAATATTTAAAACCAGGAGTAAAAAAAGTCATTTGATTAAAAGAAAAATCATACACTAAACTTCACTTTTAGTAATGGCGAATCAAGCAATATGAACTCTCTCATAACTACAAACTGAAGATATAATTTTTGAAGTAATTTAAAAATTACTAATCCAGGATCCAATGAGAACAGAGAACCAAGAAGGGTTGTGTATTTCCCATGGGAACAAGTGCTAATTCATGACAGAGGTGAGGTTATTACCAGAATCCAAGACCTGTCCTTGACAATCTCTCAAAATAAACACTAGTGTCAGGTGCTGGAGCAATGTGAGATCACATTATCCAGTACTGATTTGATGTGGCTCAAAAGTGACTATTCAAATTGCCAACAAACATGAGAACTATTCCATCTTATTGACATTTCATGTACGCTCCGTCTTCTCTCCCCCTAACTCCAGTTCTTCCTAGCCAGATGCTGGTGGCCCATGTGTCTAGCATGACACAAACATCCCAGCTAAACCAGGGATGCAGAGGGTCTTGGCTGAATACTGCACCCTCCACTACCCAAGCACAGAAACAGAGTGCTACTCCTACTGACAACAAAACAAGCACAAAACAATGCAAACGCTTCAGAGCAGTGGGAAAACTGCCACTTCAACTGTTTCTAATCTCCAGGAAATTTAATTCCAATGTGTGCTTTCTTATTTTTTTTATTTTGGTGCTGGGTAAGGGTAGGTTGTTTTTTGTTTCTGACATCATTTTTTCCCATTTATTCATCACTCTGGTGCTGTTCCAAACTGTACAAATTTACAGATTTCTAAATAAGAAAAAGTCTGGCATTTATTTATGTAAAATAGAGCCCAAGGTCTCAAGTCTACTTTCCAAATCTAACAAGTTCACCATCATGGCCAATCTTAATTTCTCTGTGTATAATAGTGGGAAACTAACCTCTTAGACATACTTAGAAGACACTGAGAAATATTAAAGACTGATTGTGCACTGATTGTGTATGTCCTGATCTGTTGATTAGCATTGCTGTAACTACGTAGCACAAACTGACTAAAACAATGCTGGAAGCTGTAAATACGAAAGCAAGGTGTCCGCAGGCTGCGTCATGTGTGGTCTGGGAAAGAAGGATAAGGGCCACCACTCCATCTTTGGCTCAGGATGGCTGCTCTCCCTGTGTCTCTTCACACCACCTTGCCTCTGTGTATCTGTGTTAAGTTCTCACATTGTATAAGGGCATAATTATTCTGGACACAGCCCACCCTAATAACCTCACTTGAATTCTTTTACCTCTGCAAAGACCCTATCTCCAAACTAGGTCACATTCGGAAACATTGATGTAAAAACTCCTAAACTGAAAGGACCACAGTAGTCAACACATAATAACATATACAGACATGTATCTTATGGGTAGATACATAGATGTATGAACAGAAAACTGGAATCATACTTATCAATTTTTAATTGCACTGAATTCTGCTTTTCAAATCATTTGGAATATCTCTTTGATTTCTACTTGTATGTGTTGTTTTGTTTTGTTTTGTTTTGTTTTGTTTTGTTTTGTTTTGTTTTGTTTTGTTTTGTTTTGAGACAGGGTCTCACTTTGTAGTTCAGGCTGGCTCTGAGCTCACTATGTAGCCCAGGCAAGCCTCAAACTCAGCAATCCTCCAGCCTCTGCCTCCCAAATGCTGAGATTACAGGCATGAGCCACCATGCCCAGCACTGTGGTATGTGGTATTGATTGCTGGTGGGCGTGAGTCACCACGCCCAGCATTCTATGTGGTTACTGGGATCAAACTCAGGACCTTGCGCCTACAAGGCAGGCACCGGAACCACTGAGCTAACCCTCCAGCCCCTACTTGTATGTGTTTTTAACTCACTGTATACTTCTCTTGCTTTTCTTCTTAGATTCCTAACACAGATCATCCATACACAGAACTGCCTTGAGGCTAAACAGAGGTGTTTCAAGCCAAGTAGCCTGAAATAAACATTCAAAATACAGCATACTTTCCAATAGAGGTAAAGATTATAGTGTAACCAAGAGGAATGTGCAAGCCAGCAATAATTTAACTTCATAGTTGAGCCAAACCATGATAGTCTACTTTAAAAATATGGAAATCTGAGAAAGTGATACTGTTACAATTGTTAACTGTGGAATGCAAGAGTATTTCTTTTAAACTTCAAGTGGCACAAATTCATTTTGTGTATTTGCTTTTTAAAAGAAATGTCTACTCAGCACATTTAGGTTCGAGGGCCTGAAAATAACTGAATCCTTTTCTGTTATGTGCACACCAACACCAAATGTAAATGCTATTATGAGGCTGCAGTTACCACAGAACTCTGCCTTCATGAGGACTGATCTTTATGCAAGTCTCAGAAGGAAATACTTAAGAGTTCAGGTTTCAACGGATGAATTCTTTCATCCTTATGAAATACGAACATGTTCTCTCCTTTAAAATATTAACAAAATATATCGCTTCTCGGCCTTTTGGCTAAGATCAAGTGTAAAATATTAACAAAATATAAAGAACTCTTGTTGTGACTCTTTAAGTGTCTTTCTTCTTGCTTTTTCATTTTTAAAACTTTTGATCTCTGTGCATGCCTTACCATAAAAAATTACAAAAGGCAAATCTATCTCATCAGGTAAAAAAAATCAGGTTACAGCAGACAAGTTTATTTTTCATGTAATATAACATGTACCATCTTAGTCATTTTTAAGTATACTGGAGAGTAGTCCTGACTATGTGCACGTTGTTAAGAATCAGATCCCTCCAACTTTTTCAACTTGCAAAACTGAGAATCTATGTCCTCTGAATATTTCCTTCTCCTCTTCCTCCAGCCCCTGGCAATCTCCATTCTACTTTCTATTCTAAGAGTTTGGCTCTTTTTGATGTGTAAATTAAGTAAATCATTCAGTATTTGTGGTCCTGTGATCTTCCATTATACTTCCGGATTTATGTTCACTGTACCACATGATAGGCTGTCCCTCTTTTTAAAGATTGAGTAATATTCTGTCAGAGATATATAAAATCACATTCTCTTTATTCATTCCACTGATGGCATACATTTCATTTAGTTAATTTTTTTTATCCTTTGACTACTAGAAATAATGGTGCAATAAGAAGAGAACAGATATGCAAATATCTCCAAGATACAGTTTTCAATTTATCTGGATAAGGGAGATTTTCTGGGTCAGTTTTTGGTAATTTCATTTTTGATTGTTTAAGGAACTTCCACACTGTTTTCCATTGCAGCTTTATTAGTTTACATTCCCAAAAGTGCACAACAATTCCAATTTTGCCACTAATGGCCATCCTAATGAGTGGGAGGTGTTACTTCTTTGTGGTTCTCAATTACTTTCACTAATTTTTACCCACTATTAAACATCTTTTCATGTTTGCTAGCTAGGTATTTGTGTATATCTTTTTTGGGAAAGTCTCCATTCAAGCCTTTGGCTCAGTATTTAATTTTATTAGCTGTGAGTTGCAGAATTTCTTTACATATTCTGGATAAGAACTCTTATCAAATATAGGTTTACAAATATTTTCTCCCATTATGTAGGTTGTCTTTAACTCCTGCTTATTTCCTGTGAAGAAGTTTCTAAATCTGATGTAGTCTTTTCACTATTTCTAGCTTTAATGCCTGAGGTTTGGGTGTCATAGATAAAAATCTGCTGCCACACCCCATGTCATGAAGCATTTTGGCTATTGTTTCTTCTAGGAATTGAACAAGTTCAACTTCAGGTTTAACAGTTTACATTTAGGTATTTAATGCATTTTAAGTTAATTTTGATATATGCAGTAAATATCTGCCTACATTAATTTCTAAATAGAAATTCAGTTTTCCCAGCAACATTTGTTGAAGAAACTATGGGGTCTTGAGACCTCTGTCAAAGATTATTTGACAATATACATATAAATTAGCATTTATTTCCATACTTTCTATGCTGTTCAATTAGTCTACATGTCTGTCTATATTCCTACTGATTAATTGTTCTGGCTTTGAAGTATAATTTGAAGTGAGAAACCAAGAGGGCTCAAGCTGCTCTTGTTTCTAAAGATTGTTTTAGTTACTCTAGATCCTCTGAGATTCCATACTTCTTTTAGAGTGCTTTTTTTTCTACTTCTACAAAAAAAAAAGGGCATTAGTATTACAGTAAGATTAGATTAACAATGCATATCCTTTTGAGTAATATAGACACTGGATATTTAACAATATTAAGTTTGCTAATCCATGAACAAGTATTTTTCCATTTATTTGTGTTTTAATTTTTTCAGCGATTTTCTACAGTTTTCAGTGTACAGCTGTGTTCACCTCCTTGGTTAAATTTATTCCTAAATATTTTATTTTTACAGTAAATGAGATTGTTTGCTTAACTGATATTTCAGATCTTTCACTGTCTGTGTACATATAGCCCCAGCAGTGGATGGACTTTGCTATAACCCTGTCTGGATATTGGTTTACAGTTTTCCCTTCTTGCAATATCCTTGTCTGATTTTGATATTAGCATAATTCTATCCTCATAGTCTGCTAGTTTCCTCCTCTTTCAAGTTCTGGAACAACTTGAGGACTGATGTCAATACTTTAAATATGTAGAAGCCTTTTTCAGTGAAGCCATGTAGTCGTGGGACCTTCTTTGTCAAGAGGATTTTGATTTTGGATTCAACCTCTTTATGATACGTGTGTTTACATATCTGCCTTCATGATTTGGTCCTGGTAAATTATATGCTCCTAAAATTTACCTGTTTTATCAAGGTTATCTAATATTTTGGCATATAACCATTTGTTGTAATTATTATGATCCTTTTTATTTCTGTGGTATGTAATGTCTCTTCTTAAATATCTGATTATTGTTAGTTTTATTTTCAAAATCTAAAGAATTGTTGATTTTTTTAATGTCTTTTCACTGAGTCTTTCCTGTTCTTGTTGATTCCAATAGTCAATTTTTTTCATTTATTATATTCTTTGGTTCCAGAATTTCTGCCTGGTTTGGTTTTATAGTATCTAGCTCACTGTTAATATTTTAATTTTATTTATGCATAGTTATAGACCTTATCTCTTTTATGTTAGTGTACTGAGTTCAGACAATTTTTAATTATTTTTCAGGTAATTCCTGTAACTCTGTTTCTTTAAAATTAGTTTCTGGAGACTTATTTTGTTCCTTTAACTGGGCTGTGTCACCCTGTTTATGTAGTTTGTTTTGCTGTTATTGTAATTTTTTTGTTTAAAAACATAACTACTGTCACTCTTTACAGCTAGGTTTAATAAAGAAAAAAAGAATGGGCATTTGGGTTGTTTCCAAGATTGAGCTATCATGAACTGAGCTGCTATGAACAAGGAAATAAAATAAAAGAGCATGAAAAAAAATAAAAGAGCATGTATATAGGGGGTGGGGAGGTATGGGTGGGTAGGGATATGGGTAAAAATGAGAATTAACTTGTGTCATATACTGGTACAAATTCCCCAATGTTATGTGTGATTGTGAGATGTATATAAAATGTACCAATAAAGAATTCAATTTAAAAAAAGAAAAAGAAAATGGGAAAGAACAAGTACCAAGATCATGTAGTATAAATTCCCTATGATGAAGGTGGTCATTATGTATATCTGAAATGTACCAATTTTTTGAAAATACAGAAAAAGATGTTCAACAATCAACCCCACTGGAAATAATGAACATTTGACAAAGGCTTCATTCTCTTTCACAGGAATGCATCTTCTGTGAGCTTATTTATATAATTTCATAGAGAGATCTACTAGCTTGTCTAGTTTTCTATTGTTTTCCCTTGTCCTTTGCAGTCTTCTGCCTCCTCTGGCATCTTTCTGCAGTGCTGCAGGTACTTTGGTGCTAGTCTGTTGGTCTCAGGTGCCTCCAGGTACCTCATCCACACTTTGAATGAGGCCAGTCAAAAACCAATCCCTTGGGTAGTCCTAAAGGCTAGAACCCTGAACAGAGAAATTACATATTGGGCTTTTCTTCTAGATCCTGACCTATACATGTCCCAAAGGAAATGACAGTTCTTTTTTTTTTTTTTTTTTTTTTTTTTGAGACAGGGTCTCACTTTGTAGTTCAGGCTGGCCCTGAGCTCACTATGTAGCCCAGGCAAGTCACAAACTCAGCAGTCCTCCTGTCTCTGCCTCCCAAGTGCTGGGATTACAGGGGTGAGCCAGCACTGTGGTATGTGATATTGACTGCTGGTGGGCATGAGTCACCACGCCCAGCATTGTATGTGGTTGCCGGGGATCGGACTCAGGACCTTGCACTTGCGAGGCAGGCGCCAGAACCACTGAGCTAAATCTCCGGCCTGACAGAGCTTTTATTACTTGTTTTCATGCAGTAGAAGCTTGCTTTGAGTACTGTGATATTGTCTGATTTCCGCCACTATCATAAAGGACCATATATGCTGTTAACTCATTGTTCGGTACAATGACCTCTGAGGCTTCTTTCCTGTATCTTGCTGACTGGAGACAGGTTTCTAAATCCAGAAACCATACTCAAAAACAGTCATCAAGAATTTCACAGAAATTTTCTTTAATTTAAAATAAAAGATATGAAATATCTTAAACACCCATTTCCACTTTTCCTATTGTAAATCCCTTGATATCCCTTGTTCCTGGGTAGGAAGAACCAATATTGTCAAAATGGCCATATGCTCAAAACTGCTATACAGAGTCAATGCAATCCCAACTGAAATCCTCACAGTATATTTTGCAGATCTAGAAAACATAATCCAAAAACTCATTTGGAATCACAAAAAAACAATAATAGCAAAAGCAATTCTAAGCTACAAGGACATGGCAGGGGGTATCATGATTTCCAACTTAAAACTATACTACAGAGCCACTATGATGAAAACTGCATGGTACTAGCAAAGAAACAGACTTAAGGATCAGGGGAACAGATTAGAAGATCCATAACAACTCCAGATAACACTAAGCTACCTCATCTTTTTTTTTTTTTTTTTTTTTTTTTTTTGCTTTTTGAGACAGGGTCTCGCTTTGTAGTTCAGGCTGGCCCTGAGCTCACTATGGTGCCCAGGCAAGCTGCCGCAAACTCAGCAATCCTCCTGTCTCTGCCTCCCGAGTGCTGGGATGACAGGCGTGAGCCACCACACCCGGCATTGTGGTATGCGGTGTTGATTGTTGGTGGGCGTGTCTCCACACCCAGCATTATATGTGGTTACCGGGGATCGAACTCAGGACCTTGCGCTTGCGAGGCAGGTGCTGGAACCACTGAGCTAACCCTCCAGCCCTAAGCTACCTCATCTTTGACAAAGGAGCCAAACACCCTCAATGGAGGAAAGATAGCCTCTCTAATACATAATGCTTAAAAAACTGGGTTTGAATTTCCAAAGATTAAAAATAGACCTACCTGCCTACCTTACAAACATAAATTCCAAAATTTGATTCCCAGTACTGGAAAAAAAAAAGACCTAAATCTTTAACCATGCATTAAACTGAAATTGAAGTGGATTAAAGATAAAACAAACACTAAACCTACTAGAACATAGGTTAGGCTCTTAGAGACATTGGAATAGAGCAAGGCAAGACTTTATCAACAAAACCCCAGCAGCAAGGGATCTAGAAGAAAGGAACAGCTGTTCCTTTCCTATTGTGAATCTTTGTTGTTGCTGTTCTTAGCATTTCAACTAGCCAGGAGTGCCAGCATAGCTTGACATGGTAATACACAGCTGTAACTGACAGCACTTTTAGAGGCTGGGTAGGAGGACTGCTGCTTCATCTTATTAAAAAGCTCCTGCAGGGCCGGAGATTTAGCTCAGTGGTTCCGGCCCCTGCCTCGCAAATGCAAGGTCCCGAGTTGGATCCCGGTAACCACATAGAATGCTGGGCGTAGTGACTCACGCCCACCAGCAATCAATACCACATACCACAGTGCCAGGCGTGGTGGCTCACGCCTATAATCCCAGCACTTGGGAGGCAGAGACAGGAGGATTGCTGAGTTCGAGGCTTGCCTGGGCTACATAGTGAGCTCAGGGCCAGCCTGAACTACAAAGCGAGACCCTGTCTCAAAAAAAAAAAAAAAAAAAAAAAAAAAAAAAAAAAAAAAAAAAAAAAAAAAAAAAAAAAAAAAAAAAAAAAAAAAAAAAAAAAAAAAAAAAAAAAAAAAAAAA
>PVIC010022175.1:5440-27969 GCA_004025085.1 Thryonomys swinderianus
TTTTTTTTTTTTTTTTTTTTTGCTTTTTGGAGACAGGGTGTCACTTTGTAGTTCAGGCTAGCCCTGAGCTCACTATGGTGCCCAGGCAAGCCGCCACGAACTCAGCAATCCTCCTGTCTCTGCCTCCCGAGTGCTGGGATTACAGGCGTGAGCTACCACGTCCGGCATTGTGGTATGCGGTGTTGATTGTTGGTGGGCGTGTCTCCACGTCCAGCATTATATGTGGTAACCGGGGATCAAACTCAGGACCTTGCGCTTGCAAGGCAGGCGCCGGAACCACTGAGCTAACCCTCCGGCCCCCCAAAGGGATTTTTAAAAATCACATTGGAAAGACAGATGTACACCTTTGTTCATAGCAGCTCAGTTCGTGATAGTTCAATCTTGAAAACAACCCAAATGCCCATCAACTGGAAAGTGGATAAAGAAGATGTGGTTTTTTTAATAAAATGGAGTATTATACTGCCATAAAGAATGACAAGATTGATTCATTTATGTGCAAATGGATATACCTGGAGGACATGCTAATGAGTGAAATCAATAAATCACAGATAGGCAAATACAGGATCTTCTTGTTGATATGAGCACCTGTAGATGCAAATGAGCTCTAGAAAGTATGACAGTCTTTGTAGAATGGGAAATTTCCAAAGGAAATTTGGTGTGGGGATGTAATGAGAGAAAAGAATAAACATGATTCGGAAAGAAAATAAAAGAGCATGTATACAGGGGGTGGAGAGGTGTGGGTGGGTGGGGATATGGGTAAAAATGAGAATTGACTGTGTCATATATTGGTACAAATTCCCCAATGTTATGTGTGATTGTGAGATGCATATAAATTGTACCAATAAAGAATTCAATTAAAAACATTTAGACCTAAAGCAAAATTGTATTTTCAAAATATAGGACACACAAAATGTCCTTCTATAACTGAAAACAAGAATGCAGAAAAAGACTGTAATGAAACATAAGTATACATGTTGAATTTTCAAAATTGTTTGTTGATTTCTGAAGAGAGCACAAACAGCCTAAAATAGAATGGGCAGGCTATATTTTAGGTGGTTAAATTTACTAAGAAAACAAATTAATTATTTTGAGGGAGATGTATTCCTTTAGAATTCAAAAAGCAAATCACCACCAAAGACCAGATAGAATAAATAATGATTGCATAATTTCTTTAGTATAACTCCAGTTATTCAAGTCTACCTATCCATATAATTAAAAATTTTTTTTGGAAAACAGAAATGTAATTTAGGTCTCACAATCAGTGTGGCTCATAACATATAAAAGTAATGTGAACAGAAGAATAGACAGAAGATCCTGTGTGATGAATTTCTAGTTGCACCATATTCAGTCAAACAGTTGGTCTATCAAAAGAAACAGCAGATACTGCACAAGTGAAACTAATTTCATGTCTAAACACCTGATACTGGAATTAATTAAATATTCCAGCCAGGCGTGGTGGCTCACGCCTGTAATCCCAGCACTCAGGAGGCAGAGACAGGAGGATTGCTGAGTTCGAGGCTTGCCTGGGCTATATAGTGAGCTCAGGGCCAGCCTGAACTACAAAGTGAGACCCTGTCTCAAAAAAAAAAAATTCCATGCTCAGTGCTTTGGAAGACAGTCTATTGTATTTTTCTTATTGGAACCATTCTACCAACAGTGTATTCTGTGCTTGAAAACACAGAGAAGGTACAAGTCCTAGTGCACTTTCCTTCTACAGCATTCAGTTTTACCACTACATGAAAGAAAGAAAAATTCCCACACTGCAAGTAGTTCAGACACATATCATTGGCAGAGGAAACAGTCTTACTGTCTTGGGTATGAAAATAATTATGAATGCTACTATATTTTCATCAAAAGATGTAATTTTCAAACTAATTTCCATATTAGCCTTATTTTCTATAGATTATAACACTTATAAGAAAGAACATAAATTTTCAGATAAGTATTAACTTTAATAGCACACACATATGGTAGTTTGTTACATTCATTTTATTTGCTATGTCTGAGTCATATTGCCTAGAAATCTGATTATATTTGTCTTGATTTTGTTTGTAACATTAACTAGCAATGTAACCTTAACATTCCTGAGCCCAATATTCTTCATTTTCCAAATAATAAGTAGTGATTATTAAGAAATTGTCATAATGATTAGAGAGATGGTGTCCTGTACTTTATTAAATGATCAATAAATGTTAGCTCTCATTTCAATATGACTCTTCCACCTGAATTATAAGCAAAAACACACCATTCATTGCAGGTGAAACTTTTATTGACCTCAGGATTCTCCATCAATTTTCCTTTCAAACCCTTCTCCAACAAGACTCCACTTCAGGTTAAACCACTTCTGACTCCTTCCTTGACCAATTCTTCAGTCTACTCACACACTCAAAATTAATGTCCCAGGGTACTTCCCATCCACGTCAGGAAAAGTGCTGTCATCCACATCTAATTCTGCCACTTGGACAAAGTAGGTTCACTCAGTCATATCTGTCACACCCTAGTGTAAGAGGTGCCTGTGTGTCATGAGGAGAAAGTGACCACAGGGAGGCAACAACTGAGCAGCTTCACTTCAGGAAATGTAGTGATTTGAAGGAAAATGTTTTGCAATAGTCTCTTTGTTTCTTAACCTAAATCTGTAGGCAGGAAACATTTCTAAGTGGAGAAGCAGCAAAAGACCAAAGACCGAGATGGTTCATTTTGTTTTTCCTAAAGGGATAATTTTCTAGTGGCCTCATTACAGGAAACTTGTTTTTCCCATCATTCTTCCTTGACCTCCAAACATGGTTAAACATTGTATTTAAGATCTGAATAAGCTGTGTGACCAGCTAGAGAAGCCAAACTGGAAAAAATACAGTTTGGTTTGTGGTCACTGTGACCATGGGGCCAAACTGATTTGCAGGCCACAAGGTCTGGTGTGGTATAATCAGGGGGAGACAAAGATGTGAGCAATATAACAATTTTCTCTATGTTTCAGGCCAACACTAGATCTTTAGAGGATGAGGCTTAAGAAAAAAGAAAGAAAAGCAAACTTTGGAGATCAAGTAGAGTGCATGGCATAAAGACAGAATCTCATAGAAAGGATAACTGAAACAATGCAAAAATAACTAGAATGAAATGAGTACCACGTGAGCAGCTGACCTGTCTCCCTCCAAATTTACATAGGAACAAGTCAAGGGAAAACCCACTGATGCATGTAGGGAGAAACTCTGAGGACAGTAAGTGACTTGACAGTAAGAGAAAGCGGCTTCTTGCAGAGAGTTGGTGTGAGTCTTAGTCCAAGGTTACGTCTTGTTGATCAGGAAATAAATATATGTACTATTATATTTATTAGATCCTGTGTTTTTGAAGACTTAAATTTCTAGCCCTTGGGATTTGTGTGTTTAGGGTGGGCTGTGAAAAGGAGAATCTAAATCTGCAGGAGACCAGATGTTTGTTTATTACTGCCAAAGCTGGTGTCACCTGGTTATTTATTTGCTGGTGGTGGAGTAGGGAGCAAGTATTGAGAAATACATATGCAGTCTAAAAGGATCAAACATTCCAAGAATCAGGGTTCAAGGGTAAAAGTATGTGATATCTTTGATTTTAGCCTTCAGCAGAGAAGTATATTTGATCTTGGAGAAAAAGGGAGAGACAGGGGCTGGAGGGTTAGCTCACTGGTTCCAGCACCTGCCTCGCAAGTGCAAGGTCCTGAGTTCGATCCCTGGAAACCACATACAATGCTGGGCGTGGAGACTCACTCCCACCAGCCCTCAATACCACATACCACAGTGCCGGGCATGGTGGCTCACACCTGTCATCCCAGCACTCGGGAGGCAGAGACAGGAGGATTGCTGAGTTCCAGACTTGCCTGGACTACACAGTGAGCTCAGAGCCAGCCTGAACTACAAAGTGAGAGAGACCCTGTCTCAACAAAAACAAAAAAAGGGGGGGAGAGACAGATTGACAGACAAAGAGGCAGAAACAGAAACATCAAACCGTAGAAGGTTTGCATTGTCAGACTGTGTAAGGACCATTTCTGACAGTGGTACCATGAAACCAGGCCTGTCAACAATATACTGATAAAATAAAGCCTGAATTGGGCCTGGACAGCAACTGCCTTATTTTACATTTCAGCTATGTGAGTCACTACAGTTGAAAAAAATTAAGAAAGAGGTGACTAAGATTTTTACTAGTAATTAAATGAAATCACTTAGATTACAAACTGCTAGAGCCAGGACTGGTTTTCACCCCAAGTTGTAGCTAATATATTCAGTCTACAGTAAATCAGAATTGTTTATTTTAAAAATTTGTCTGTGATTAACCAACTACAATTTAAAGAAACTACTAAAATGTACCACTAGAATATAGATCCATAAAGGTAAAGAATGTAGCCCTACAGTCTCAAAACTTGTGAATATAATATGCTGTCAGCAAATCTTTATTGTACATATAAATAAAAAGTCTATTCATTATAATATTTGAACTTCATGCACACTAATAAAATGTATAGGTCACCAAAGGAATAGAAAAAATACAAACATATGGTTGATTATGTTTGCATACCAAACAATTAAATATTTTAGATTTTTGTAGGCCTTCCTAAACATGTAAAGCCTAATTCAATCCAATTCATATAAACATTTATGAGTATTTATACTATGCTGGATACTGTGCTAAAAATTTAATGAAATGAACAATTTCCTGCTCTTAAGCTATCTGGTGAAAGATAAGTAGACTCCAAAGAGACATTAGGATTCAATCTAACAGAAGTGTACAGAGAGTATTCTGGAAGACTATAGAGACTTATCAAAAGCAAACTGAAATAAGGAGCTCGTGACAAGCTCCCTGGAAACATGGCCAGGCTGACTGGTCAAGCAGCTGACAATTAGCAACCAGAAAACGGTGTATTTAAATCATAAATAGAGAAAACACCTGGTGTTTTAGCTTGATGTGGCTGGAGAAGAGTGTGTCAGAAAAATATCGGTGAAAAGAGCCCCTACACACACATATATGTATGTACACACACACACACACACACACATATATTCTTAACCTTATAAGAATGGTAATTAATTAGGCATCTCTATGATAATGCTTTTGCTATGGGCAAAGTGCTTGCTATGTCTTCCAATTCTGACTTCTCACTCATCACCACATGCTGACCTCAGTCCTCAGGTAGATGCTGCCCCACCCATCCAGAACCACTCTGTTATTTGCTGGTCATGGCATCTGTCCCCTCTACTCCACCCTTCCCTCCTCCAGCTCTTGTTATAATGTCATTTCTTTGAATATGGTGCTACTATAGACAGACTTAATCATTCACAGTTCTTTATTAACAGCCACAGTTGTTGCTATGGAATATGGAAGATATTTCACCTGGCTCAAAATTTGAAGAAAGAAAACTGAATGTCTCAGAAACATATGTTCCCACTGATAATCACTAGTGCATTAATATAGGTAGAGATTAAGCATAATTTATTTAAAATGCTTTGAACTAAAAAATGTTTAGAACTTTGGATTTTTTCAGATTTCAGAATATTTATATATAGCAAATGAGATTCTTGAAAACTAAATCCCTACCCTACTCCAGTCAGCTCCACTGACGTTACCGCAGCACCTATACCTGTAGATGAGAGAGTCTTAGCTCCAGTATCAGCTGTCTATGGCTAATTCTCAGACTCCTTCACGTCCATTCAGTCAGCTTTGCTGGGAGTCCTTCATCTTTGAGGCAAGAACTTAGACAGATTAATCCGGATCCCAATACCACATACCACCTCTCCACACAAAATATACAATAGACATGTATTTCCCTTTGTTTCTTAATTCTTTATTTCTCCATCTACTGCGCCATTATTGAAATAAAAATTGTTCCATGTTTTACATTCAACATTTAAATTCTAAACCTTTTGTACATTCTTTCACAAATTTAAAAAGTAGCTCTTTTTTTCACTTTCATCTATTTATCCTGTTTGTTTTCATGTGCCAGACATTCAAGATTAACTTTTTAAAAAAGACTGTAATTTTTTAACTCAGTTCTACTGTTCAGGATTTTTCTTCCTTGTTATTTTATGATACTGTCTAATTTAAATAAATAAATAACTGCAATGTTTTTATTGCAATTGTAGTCTAGTGAGGAAAGATAGTTAAGTGTAAGGAATTTTGTGGAAAATGTTTTAATATCCAGAAAGTTATAGCAAGCTTTTGAATCAACTTTCTTGTAATACAACTTTCACAGTCTTTTCAAATAAAGGCTAATAAATTCCAAAAATACTAATAGAAACGGTAGTTTTGTTATTATCTGATGAGAAAAAGGTGACAGTTTAAGAAGAAAGATTAAAACAAACATAAAGAGGCAGTTTCAAAACAGAGAAATATGACTGAATTTTGGAGCTGAAGTAAATTTTCACATAGTGCATTCACTACATGAAGAATTTTTCTTTGGCACACAAAATAAATATTTTTAAATGATAGAACTATATTGACTATTACTTGAATTAACTGATTTACTAGTATATTAGTTCCAGCTATTTTGCCATAAGTCTCATTCTACTTCATGCCCTGAAAAACTTTCTTGTGTCTTACAATAAGTCAATATGATCAAATTCATAACCTTAAACCCTTACCTATATATGTTCCTTTCAGTCCCAAAAGAAATCTATTTAAAAATTTAAAAATCTTAAATTTCCCTTAACAAGGTTAAAGAAAACATATGCTAAAGTTTGGTAGAAGTTTAATTATATTATTATAGGATGGAAAACATGAGAAGTCATGTCATACACTAGTACAAATTCTCAATGTTGAGTGTAATCATGATGTGTATATAAAATGTATCTATTTCACAATAAAAAAGTTGCCTTGCATTTTTTATCAACAATATTTTCAATAATTCAGGTGTTTTGTCTTAAAGAAGTCCTCCTCTGTACAACACTGTCATAATAACATAATATTGCAACAGATCAGCAGAATAAGTATCAACTCTATGAGATGGCACAGTGGTTGGTAAGCCCTGGGACTCAGTATTGATCCCCAGGTGAGTGGAAGGCAAGTGGACCTCACAGACATCTTCCATACATTCAACATCTCCCTGAATAAGGAGAACAATACTAGAAAGCTGTTTGAAAATATGGCTAATTTAAAAAAAAAACAGGAAAATTGAAAATTATGTCATTGAAAAAGAGAATGCAATTAAAAAATTAAAAATCTTTTATCTTGCTTTCAGTGTATTGCTTTGTTTTTTAACTTAAAACATGTTAGCATTAATAGAGAAAGGATGATTAGAGAATTTTGCATAAATTTGGTCATAACTATAACATATGCTTTCCAAACAATGAATTCCAAGGAGGAAAATGACTACAAACAAGTTCTGACAATCTTCTATCTGGAACATTGTGCTGCCCTGAGTGAAATACTTTTCACTTTGTAGTAATGGTTGTCAGTATTGAGAGTCTGAGATCTTATTAAAAGTTGTTCTAGGGCTAGGGATTTAGCTCACGTGGTACTGTGCCAACATTGGATGGACAAGAGCCCAAATTCAATCCTTGGTACCACAAAAACAAAACAAAACAAAACAAAACAAAAACAGAAAAGTTGTTCTAAAAATTAAAGATCTTAGAGACTTAGAGAATCTATATCCATGAGCCAAACAAAGTAATAGGATACAGGTAATCGTGTAATGGAAAATTCACTATACCTAATTTTCAACAAGAGAAGCAGTATGACTAGGAAAAACCACTATCTTTTCCTAGCAAAAATATATTTTGTTCATCAGAGCAACATAGACTATCTCAATGGTAGGAAAATACAAGTTCTTTGGATTTGTCCTTTGAGTGAATTTAATAAGGTTCCACACCATCTTATTTAGCTAGTTTACAATAAACCATTTAGGGAGAGTGAAAAAGGGGATCAATTTATAATGAACATCTTTACCCATGTTCTTCCAGTTTTATTTTCTTCATCTCAGACCTTGTCCAGAGCTTGGCGCATTACCAAAAAGTAAAGAAGATGAAATTCTAAAAATATGTTTATTAAATGTACTTTGGATTTTAGAATCTATCAGCTGGAGAGAGAACAAAAAGGAAACAGAGTGATACCCCTGAACTTCTTTCTCTTCTTCCCTTCTCCAAGCTAGAGTCTCACTGGACCCTACTGAGAACAGTCAGAATGGCCTGTGCATGAAAAAGCCCAGTCACCTGCTGGTGGAGGTGGACAAGGCAGGGCCAGTGTGTTCCTTCATACATCTTGGTGTTCAGAGATATCTGAGGATGTCTGGGCCATGTGCTATTATTGATCACCCAGCATGCACAGTAGAATAAAATGCAGTATTGAAAAAGTTCAAAACACTGGTGAAGAAATGCATAACAAACTCCTTTTCACCAAAACTGGCATTCTTACGTAGATTTTAATGGAAGTGGAAAGCAAATACTATCCCAGAGCAGTTTAAATGGCTCTGCCAGCTTCTTTATTTTACTCCAGCAAGGAAAACTCATGAAGCAAGTTTCCAGTTGCTGCTCCCTTTTGTTCTTTGATTAAACTGAAATCTGAGATCAGTGATTTGTTTCATGCTATTCATGTCTCGTTTTTTTTCTAAATTGAAAACAATAATTCTCTCGCCCCTATTTTTTATTCTAAATCACTTTTCTCATGTGAGAAAATGAATGAGTGAATAAATGGAATAATTCACTAATCTTACCTCCTAATCTCCAACAAGAAGGCTATGACTGACTACCATGTAGGACTCTGGCCTTAGATTTTTGCAAGTAGCTTTCTGATTAATTTCTGGATTCCAATCTGTCCGACTGGAAAATATCTTTGAAGTCATTTCTTATCTTTCATATATGCTTGACAGTGCTTTCTTCCAAGAACTTAGAAACACTGATAGCTGGATCTTAGAAATTGCAAATAAATTCAGTTGTTTCTATCACATACTGTGGCTTATGTAGCATCCTGCAGCACAAGGGTATGGAAGACTTTGAAGATGGCTGTGGCAAACTATGTCACCTCTTTCACAGTGCAGGTAATTCTTTTTGGTCAGTGGCTGGGTAGTAATGATGTAGTACTGAGATTGAAAAAGAAAATGAAACATAATATTTAAGACCTACCAAAAAGAACTGCTGATGCACTTCTGACCCTTGCTTCCTTTGACAATAAATGTTTGGTCTCAAAATATTTCTAATGAACCACAATAGCCACAATAGAATGTCAAAAAGAGTTAACATTTTTACATAGAGGATCAGAAGCAAACTTAGATGTTCTCTCAGATATCAAAAATATTAACATTTAATTATTTTGGAAAAAATATTCAGAAGAGATACGGCAGAGACAGATGAAATTGCTATTTTTCATTTTTGAGGAATCTCCACACTAATTGCTGTCATGGTTGTACTAGTTTACACACCTACCAAATGTACAGACAGCTCCTTTTCCCACTTCCTCACCAACATTTGTTGTGTTTTGTCCTCTGGAGAGCCAATCTTACTGGAGTAAAAAGAATCTCAGATTGTTTTAATGTGCATTTTCTTAATGGCTATTGATACTAAACATTTTTATGTACTTACTGACCATTGATATTTTGCTTTTGAGAAGTGTCTATTCATTTCATTTGTCCATTTGATTGGGCCATTTATTTTGGGCTCCACTCTTTTGGTTCTGTGTACATTGTAGATCTTAGTTGTTTATCAGAGGAGTAGTTGAAGGGCAAGGATGTGGCTAAGTGGTATCGCACCTATATGCCAAGAGGCCTCAAGTTCAATTCCCAGTACAAATAAACAACAACAACAACAACAAAAAAGTAGTTGGCAACTTTTCCTTATGTAGGTTTTCTCTTTTCTCTGTTGATTATTTGCTGTGCAAAAGGTTTTTTTTTTTTTTTTTTGAGATAGGGTCTCACTTTTTAGTTCAGTCTGGCCCTGAGCTCACTATGTAGCCCAGGCAAGCCTCAAACTCAGCAATCCTCTTATCTCTGCCTCCCGAGTGCTGGGATGACAGGCATGAGCCAGCACACCCAGCACTGTGTGTGGTTACCAGGATAGAACTCAGGGCCTTGAGCTTGCGAGGCAGGCGCTGGAACCACTGAGCTAAATCTCTGGCCCACAAAAGGTTTTTAATTTAATATATTCCATTTGTTGATTCTTGAAAGTATTTCTTGTGCTATTAAAGACATCATACTATAGTGACAGATTCACAGTGTATAGTGGCAGCAAAACAGTGTACAATAGCCAAACAATAAAACCAGTGTAAGTGCCTTTCAACAGATAAATACATAAAGAAAATGTGCCATAGATAGATAGATAGATAGATAGATAGATAGATAGATAGATAGATAGATAGATAAATAGATATGATGGAATGTGGATATATATTTCATTTTATATATATATATATATATATATATAATGGAATATTAACCACAAAGAGGGAGGAATTTGATTCATTTGTAGGAAAATGGGTGGGTCTTGAGACCATAATCTTCATTGAAATAAGTCAGACATTGAAAGCTGAGTTTCTCTTATAAGGCATGGTTTTTCTTATATAAGAAAAATGTAAATAAACTAAATAGTAAAATGAGGCAATGGTAAGAAAGAGGGAACTATAGTTTTTGGAGACAGTCAAGAGAATAAAGAGAAGTAGGAAGGGTGAATATAGAGGATTAAAAATCATCAAGGTATGATATACACGTACCAATTCCTCTAAGAGAATGTAATTGTTATGTATCATGGACACACACCAATAAAAATGAAAAGCAGTAAAATTAATACTATCACAAATATGTATGTTATATTGAGATGTTATCCACAAACCAGCTTCCTAGCCAAGGACAGATGAATAAGAACATAAAAGCAGGGGTGGATTTATTGAAAATAAGGCTTATAAAGACATAATATTCTGTATTTCTAAAATTTGTTTTTTCTAGTTATCCTTCCCCTCTGAAAGGGGAAGTTTGGAAGCTTTCACTTGGTTGTGAAATTCAAATAAGATTTTTCTAAATTATCAATCTCAGTTACTAATTTTTTTTTTTGAGACAGGGTCTCGCTCTGTAGTTCAGGCTGGCTCTGAGCTCACTATGTAGTCCAGGCAAGCCTCAAACTCAGCAATCCTCCTGTCTCTGCCTCCTGAGTGCTGGGATTACAGGCGTGAGCCACCACGCCCGGCACTAATTTTTATTATTTTTATATGGCACAACGTTTGTCTTCCTTGATATAACTAGCCAGACTTTACAGAAATTTAAAGATTCATTCACTTAAAAAAGAAAAACATCAATGACTTGGAAGACTGACTTTACTGATAATTTGTGTGGCATTATGTACCTAGAACTTCATAAAATCATTGATGAATCAGGTACACATTGTTATCTCGAGAAGTTAAGAAATTAGTAAAAGAGAAGTTATTTGTATAAATAACTGTAAAATGTTGAAAGCACATACTACTGTATTTAAGAAAGGCTTCTCAGAAAATGAAAAGTAGTTTACTCATGCAAGTTATTGTGGCAAGGTTACTTTAAAAACCAAACTCTTTAATTGGGTAAGAAGAGATAGTCATATTTAGATGAGAGAGAAGACAAAAGACTGAATTTTTAGGCTAGCAGCCTGCCTGCCATTGGGCCCAGGCTACAAGCCCTGCAGGAGATCTATTCCCCCTGGGCGAGTCTGGTTAAGCACCATAGAGGGCATGCAGTGACTTCTGCCACCTGCTACAAGCCTGCCTGCCATCATGCCCAGACCAGGAACCCCATGGAAGCTCCATTCCCCCTGGGCAAGTCTGGGCAAGCACTGTGGAGGGCATGCAGTGACTTCTGCCACCTGCTAGCAGCCTACCCACCATTGTACCCAGAACAGAAGCCTCATGGGAGCTCCATTCCCCCTGGGAAAGTCTTAGTAAGCACTGTGGTGAGCATGCAGTGACTCCCACAGTCAGCTAGCAGCCTTCCTGTCATTGCATTCAGACAAAAAGCCCAGGAGACCTTTCCCCTACTGGTGAGACTGGGTAAGTGCCATGGAAATACCACAGTGACTTCTGTTGCCAGTTTGCAGCCTGCCTGTCCGAGGTTCAGGACGAGAAGCCCAAGTGACCTCCATTCCTGTTTGGGCGAGTATGGTTAAGCACCACTTAGGTCGTGCAGTGACTTACAGCACTGGCCAGCACAATATAAATGAGAAAAAATTCAAGAACCCGGACACAAACATCATCACACATCAGAATTCAGGGAAAAGGGAAATGGAACAAAATGAAGCTCAATCACCAGGACTCTCTGAACTGCTAACAAAAGCAAACCTACTAAAATGCAAATCAGAACTGATCTCTGAGATGAAAACAGATGTTGTCCACAGCGAAAGACTTCATTAAAGAAGAGATCAGGAACACCATGGAATCTCAGACAACAAAAGCAATGGAACATTTTAAATAACTTCAAGCAGAGTTCCAAGTGATCAAAAAAAGAACAAAAGTTCATGAAATGGGATGAATGAAGCTGAGGACCAAATTTCAGACATAGAATTTCAGGACCACAACCAATGAATAGGAAAGGAATAAATTATTGAAAATGGCAAGGGACCATGAGAAATCAATCCAAAAGTTCCTAGATGAGTCAAAGAAGAATAACATAAGATTGATTGGAGACACTGAAGAAACAGGAGACATGCAAAAGACACACACACACACACAAACTGTTCACAGATACAGTGGCAGAAAACTTCACATTGAAAGGAAAACAATTGGACATATAGATAAATGAGTCACATAGGACTCCAAAACGCTGTGACATAAAAAAAAAAACTACACCTAGGCATATAATTATCAAGGTTCCAGATAGCCAAAAAAAGAAGAAAGTACTGAAAGCTGTTAGAGAAAAGAACAACATACAAAGGGAAGCCCATCAAGAACACAGCAGAGTCTTCAACACAAATGCTCACTGCAAGGAGAGCCTGGAGTGAAGTGTATCAAGTCTTGGAGGAAATAACCTCCAACCTAGATTAAGGTATCCTGCAAAACTATCTTTCAAAATTGACAGAGAAATAAGATACTTCCATGACAAAGAACACCTGAAGATCTTCTCAACTACAAAACCTGCACTCCAAAGCATTGTAAAGAATATCTTGGAAAAAAATAATGAATGTCAAAAACTCATGAAACACAGCAGACTGAACTCATTGGGTAAGACAAGAAACTGGATGGAAAGGGGGAAAGCAACAAGTAAAAGAGACAAGAGCAGAAAAACACCATGACAGGTATAAATCAGGCCATATCAGTCATAACCATTAATGTCAATGGCCTCAATGTGCCAATTAAAAGACACAGACTGGCAGAATGGATTAAGAAACAAGATCTACAATATGCTGCATACAAGAAACACACCCAACTCAGAAAGAAAGCCACAGATTGAAAGTAAAAGGATGGAATACAATTCTCCATGTGACAGGAAACTGCAAAAAAGCAGGAGTGGCTATCCTATTTGCAGACAAAATAGATTTCAAACCAAAACTGCTTAAGAGAGACAGAGAAGGACACTACATTCTTGTACAGGGAACAGGCCAAGAAGAAAGAAATGACATTCTTAAATATGTATGCACTAAATTCAATGCACCCAACTATATAAAACAAATATTAATGGATATGAAAACCTTCATAAGCACTAAGACAATAGTAGTAGGGGACTTCAATACCCTGCTGTCACAACTAGACAGATCAACTGGACAAAAAATAAGTAATGAAATAAACTGAACCAAACCTTTGAACAATTGGAATTAATAGATGTTTACAGAGTATTTCACCCCACAAAGTCAGAATACACATTCTTCTCAGTTGCTCATGGGTCATTCTCCAAAATAGACCATAAACTAGTTCATAGAACAAGCTTAAGTAAATGTAAAGGAATCGAAGTTATCCCCTGCATACTATCAGACCATAGTGGCTTGAAACTGGAGCTGAATGGCAAAAGAAATTCCAAGATCCTCACACACACATAGAAATTGAACAACACTCTGTTGACCAACCAGTGGCCACAGAAGAAATTAAACAGTTTCTACAATTAAATGATAAACCCAATACAACATACAGAAATTTATGGGACACAATGAAAGCAGTTCTATGAGGGAAATTCACAGCAGGGAATGCCTACACCTGGAAAACAGAGAAAACTCAAACAATCTAATGCTGAACCTCAAACTACTGAAAAAAGAGGAGCAAAACAAACCCAAAGTTTGTACTAGGGAGGAAATTATAAGGATCAAAGCAGAAGTTAATACAATGGGATACAAAGAGAACTACACAAAGAATCAAAGTTAGTTCTTTGAAAGGATAAATAAAATCAAAAGAACCTTAGCCAACCTTATCAAACAAAGGAATGAAAAGGTTCAAATCCATGTTATCAGGAATGAAAATGGGGAAATCACCATAGATCCAATAAAAGTCCAAAGGATAATAAATGCCTACTTTGCAAAATTGTATTCCAATAAGATGGAAAATATAGAAGAATTGGTAGATTCCTAGACACATATGAACTTCCAAAGCTGAATGAAGATTACAGAAAAATGTTAAACTCCCCAATATCTATCTGTGAAATTGAATATGTACTTTAAAAAAATCTACTGACAAAGAAAAGCCCTGGTCCTGATTGCTTTACTGCTGACTTCTACACAACTTTCAAAGAGAGTTAATGTCACTACTCCTCAAACTCTTTAATGAAATTGAAAGGAAAACAGTACCCCCAAATTCATTCCTGATGCAACCATTACCTTGATTCCAAAAGCAAAAAAAGACCCAACCAAAAAGAAGAACTACAGGCCAATCTCCCTAGTGAACACTGATGCAAAAATGCTCAACACAATACTGACAAACAGAATACAGAAAATTATTAAGATCATATACCCTGACAAAGTTGGAGTCATCCCAGGGATGCAAGGATTGTTCAACATATGTGAATAAATAAACATAATTCACTTATATCAACAGATTCAAGGACTAAAACCATATGGTCATCTCAATAGATGCAGAGAAAGCAATTGACAAAACTCAACACCACTCATGATCAAAACCCTACAGAAAATCAGAATGGATGGACTTTATCTCAACCTAATGAAAGCTATTTATAAGAAACCAACAGTCAGCATCATCCTAAATGGTCAAAAACTGAAACTTTTCACACTAAGATCAGGAACAAGACAAGGATTCCACTCTCACCACTCCTGTTCAATACAGTGCTAGAAACATTAGCCACAGCAATAAGACAAGAGAAAAAAAAATAAAAGGAATAAAGATAGGAAAGGAAGAAGTTAAACTGTCACTATTTGCTGATGACATGATACTTTATTAGAAAATCCTAAAACTGCTAGACCTAACTAAAACAACTGCTAGACTTAAGCACCAAATTTAGTAGTGTAATCTGTATACAAGGTCAATGCTCAAAAATCAATAGCATTTTTATACACAAATAATGGACTTATTGAGAGAGAAATTGGGGAGTCAGTTCCTTTCACTCCTGAAAAAATGAAAATATCTAGGAATCAAACAAAGGAGGTAAAGACATCTACTACAAAAACTACAAGACTCTGAAAAAGAAAATTGAAGAGGATGTCAGAAAATGGAAAGACATCCCTTGTTCCTGGGTAGAAAGAACCAACATCATCAAAATGGCTATATTCCCACTACTACTATATATATTCAAGGCAATCTCAATTGATATCCCAACAGTATATTTCATAGATCTAGATAAAAATCATCCAAAAATTCATCTGGAATCACAAGGGACCTAGAATACCAAGCAATTCTAGTAAACAAGGACATGGCATGGGGTATCACTATCCCCAATTTGAAACTATGCTACACAGCCACTGTGATAAAAACGGCATGGTACTGACAAAGAAACAGACCCAAGGATTGATGGAACAGAAGATCTAGAAACAACTCCAGATACAGTTTCATTGTCATCTTTGACAAAGGAAATAAATATCTTCCATGGAGGAAGGATAGCCTCCTTCACAGATGGTGCTGGAAAAACTGGGTTTAAACCTACCAAAGACTGAAGCTAGATGCATCTCTTTCACTGTGTACTGAACTAAAATCAAAGTGAATTAGAGATCTAAATATTAAAACAGAAACTCTAAACCTGATGCAAAACAGGTTAGGTAGTATTCTTGGAGACATTGGCTTAGGGAGACTTTATGAACAAAACGTTATAGTACGAGAGCTAGCAGAAGAAATCAACACATGGGATCTCATCTTATTAAAAAGCTTCTGCACAGCAAAAGAAACCACTAGCAGAGCAAAACACAACCAACAATTTGGGGAAAATGTCTTTACCAGCTGTTCCTCAGACAAAGGGCTACTATCTAGAATATTTAAAGAGCTGAAAAAGTCAGCCAACCACCAAAAAATTTAAAGACATAATTTCAAAAAAGGGCAGCTGAAATGAACTGATAGTTTTTAGGGGAAGATATAAAAGCAGCTAAGAAGTATTTGAAGAAATGCTCAAAGTCACTGGCCATTCGAGAGGTGCAGATGAAAAAAACACTGAGATTTCCTCTCACTCCACAAAGAATAGCGGCTATTTTGAAATTAGCCAGCAACAAATGCTGGCAAGGCTGTGGAGAAAAGGAACCCTTCTCCACTGTTGGTGGGAATGTAGACTAGTACAACCATTATGGAGATCAGTGTGGAGATTCCTCAGAAAACTAGGATTAGAGGTCCCATTTGACCTGGCTCTTCCTCTGCTGAGAATATACACAAAAGAATTGCAAGATTCATATTACAGTGATATATGTGCACTCATGTTTATAGGAGCTCAGTTTATGACAGCAAAATCTTGGAAACACCCAAAATGCTAGACTGGATAAAGAAGTTGTGTTTTTTTTAAGAAATAAAATTGAGTATTACTCTGCCATAAAGAGGAGATTGAGTTATGTATACTTAAATGGACATACCTTAAGGATATACTCATAAGTGAAATAAATAGATCACAGATGTGTAAATATCGTATCTTTTCTCTGACATGAGAAACTAAAAATGTAAATGAATTCTAGAAAGCATGATAGATATGTGAAATAGTACATATTCAAAGGGTTATGAGGTTTAGGGGTAAATAATGAGGGGAAAGAAAAGTTTGTTGAGTAAAAAATGAAACAAACTTGTGCATATAGGGGCAGGGGGCTGTAGGGTGGGTAGCAGAAGGGAAACAATGAGAATTAATTCATGTCACATACTGGCACAAGTTCTCAATGTTGTGCATAATCATGATATATATACATAATGTAGCAATAAGATTCAAAATAAAAGACTGAATTTTTAAACCACATAAAAATCTCAATACAGAGTTTTATATAAAAATCCATTTCTAGCCGGGCGTGGTGGCTCATGCCTGTAATCCCAGCACTTGGGAGGCAGAGACAGGAGGATTGCTGAGTTCACGGCAGCTTGCCTGGGCACCATAGTGAGCTCAGGGCCAGCCTGAACTACAAAGCAAGACCCTGTCTCAAAAAAAAAAAATCCATGTCTATATTTCATATTAATTGTAAAAGCTATGAATACTCCACAAGAATTACAATATATATCTTTTAGACATATATTTTAAAGGTTGTATTAATTTTGATGGATAATTTTCATAATAAGGGAAGGGGAATTTTTGTTTTTCCCAGTCCCAAGTATAAAGTAAGATTTCATATAAGAGGTATAGTCTCGGTGGCATAAAGGAAAAAAATGTATTCGATCTAAACACAAAAAAATTATAATCTGAAAGAAATACATAGAGTAGGAATGTGTGAGTGTAGCAATACTATGTTGCCACATTTGTAGTGAAAAGAAATAGTGGATTCAGTAGGTAAGGTTGGAATCACATTAGTGGATTCAGGTTGGACTTGAACACCAGGCTATGCAGTATGGCCGCTCCCGCGATGGCTGTGGGAAACCATTAAGTATCTGAACCAGTGAGTACATAATATTACTTAGGAATAGTCAACTAGTTGTAGTGCTTGAGTAGATTGGCATAAGGAGGCTTATTAAAATGCTACTGTACTAGGCCAGGAGAAACTGGGAATGAGCAAGTAAGTTAAATTAAAAATAACCAAAAAAGAATTAATGGAAGATGTTAGGCTAAAGATAGAATTAATCATATAGTAGTGTGAAAAACTACCTCTACTGAGTTTTTTTGAAACATACAAAATGACTTTTGCTTAGGAAAACTATTCAATTATCAAGCAGTCTCAAAGAATGAGCAAAATAAATCTTGAAAACAGCTCAGTGGCATGCCACAGTGAGTAGAGTTTCCTCTTGCTTTTTTCTTCCAGAGAAAGCACAAAAGGAGAGTACAAGCTTGCGTACTCCACATGCTCTAAACAGACCCTTGTCAGTGTCAGACTGGCTAATGAAGAACATGTTGCCAGACCCACACTTCACAATGAAACTAGAACATGCCAAGCAGAGGACTTGAGTCTGATGTTTGCCTTGGATTGCTGTGAACCAGCTGACACAAGTTGTCCTAGTTTCAGAATCAAGGAAGGGTCTCAACAGGGCCATTTGGCTCCCTGAGTGAATAAGCCTATGTATGTGATATGATGTTTTTATGTCATGATTTACTCGACTGTCTCTTCAAATTAAACTTCAACTACCCTACCTTTCTTTATGTCAGTCTAAGACCTCAGTTCTTGGTGAAGTCTAAATAAAGGAAATTCAATCTAATCATACTATAGACTGAAAATAAACACTAGAGGGGAAAAGTAAGCAGCCTATGTTACTGGAATTCCAAGGCTCTTTTAGTTTGGCCAACACTGCTCCTATTGGGGAGCCTCTGGTGGGATCATTGGTAAGTGTATAAATAAAAAGCCAAGTACTATCAAGTAATTGTCTGGCAATATCAGCAAATTTCCGTATATTTAAGAATAAAGCACCCTTTGGTGTCAGGGAGCATAACATAACCATGAGGAAATTCACATTGGCATGCAATGGCTTTTCCCCATTAAGCCGTAAAGGGCAGGCCGAGCTACATTCGCACTTTGCCAAACGAGTTTCAGCTGAAGTGGAGAAAGTGGAAAACGCCTGGCTATTTCATTGTTAATGGAGAACACCAGATCTATAAGGAGACATGAAAAGGGGCAGGAATTTATTGACTGACAAACATGCTCAGATGGAAACAGTGAACCAGAGGACCAGCCAGAGAATAGAGTTTCCTGTAATAGTTTGCAAATAAAAGTTCCTGGAAAAGACCACCCTCTCAGAGAATGGAGAATTACTTATGTGTGCATGACAGAGGCAATTGAAGAGGCCCAAATTTTCAAACCAGACAATGTAGGATGTGATATGACTGAAATTTGAAAACTTGCATTTCTACTCTGTACATCATAAAGCATTGCATTACTTATTCTGTGATCTTTAACCACAAGAAAAACATTTGATAAAAATTTTTCTTTGGGCCGGAGGGTTAGCTCAGTGGTTCCGGCGCCTGCCTCACAAGCGTAAGGACCTGAGTTTGATCCCCGGTTACCTCATATAATGCTGGGCATGGTGGCTCACGCCTGTAATCCCAGCACTCGGGAGGCAGAGACAGGAGGATTGCTGAGTTTGCGGTGGCTTGCCTGGGTACCATAGTGAGCTCAGGGCCAGCCTGAACTACAAAGCAAGACCCTGTCTCCAAAAAGAAAAAAAAAAAAATTTTCTTTTTGACATTTTGACATTTCTTTGAAGAAATACATTTGTGAATTATTTAATAGATTTTATCATAAAATATTTCTAAACAAGTTATTGCATTGAACAAGAGACAGAAAGATGAGAGAAGGAAAAAGAGAACTAATCAGTAATTTGCACGTGTATTAATTTGCATCTCAAAGAAATCCACTGTATTAGTTATTTTATATCTCATTTTAATTTGAGGAAAGACAAACTCAGAAATAGTACTTATTTTCACTAGAAAACTCTAGTGTAGTAGTCCTTACTAAATGTTCAGCATCCTGAAATCTGTTTTTAAGAAAGTCCTTTGCAATTAACTGATTAATGAGATTTATTTCATCATTCCAGTGGTTGCATTCAAAGGAATGATTTTAAAGTACTTAAAAATATGTAATGTTTCACAGTTCATCATATGATCATGGCAATGACATCTTTTCCAATTCTACCAATCTAGCGATGTGACCTCTTTAGGCAAGCTGATTAAACTTGCTGAAATTTACTTTTTTCATATGTAAAATAGAGACAATAAAACTGACCTCACAGATTATTATATTGCAATCATCCAGTTAAACATTAGTGAATGGATATAACCAGTTTGATTTTTCTGCCTTCACAAATATCCACCAAAATGCCAATATTTCGAAGAAACAAATTTAAAATTTGTCATTCATGGAAATGTCATTCATTAGTCAACTAGGCTCTAAATTAGGGTATTCAAGGTACCAGAATGGGAAAAGCTTCATTTTAATGTGGCATGCACTTCCTTGATCACTTCAGTGAGAAATGAAAATAATGACTCATGTACTGGTTCTTAACAACTTTCACCTAGAAATGAAACATGATACTTCTACTCACATTGCATTATTCAACAGAACCTGCATGGCTCTACCCAATGTGCATGGGGTTCTGGTGCCCAGACCCAATCATAATAATGGTTTTAAATAACTTCTACCATTATTTTGCTAAAAGGAATGTAAAGTTCGATCTTCTTTCCCAAATGTTTAGTGAAATCATTATTAATAAAATTGTATTATATTAGCAATGAGTATCTCTCACTATCCAAATGTATTCATTTCTAAATTCAACTGCCAAGAAATTAAAATTGAAGTATCAACAGAGAAAACCAAGAAACTGCACTGAATTAAAGACCTTCCTTCTCCCACACACTTTATGCAGAAATCTCAGATGTTATATTTAATTCCTCTCTACTGCCCTGCACAAAAGATTATAAATAGCCAACAATTCTTAGGGAAAAAAAAGTGAGAGGTATCACATGGTGATTTCAAAATACATTGCCCATCACAGTAACAAAAGCAGCATGGCAATGGCATAAAAACATATCCCTAGCCGGGCACGGTGGCTCGGGCCTGTAATCCCAGCACTCGGGAGGCAAAGCCAGGAAGATTGCTGAGTTCAAGGCTTGCCTGTGCTACATAGTGATCTCAGGGCCAGCCTGAACTACAAAGCGAGACCCTGTATGAAAACAAAACAAAACAAACAAACAAAAAACTAAAAAACAAAATACCCTTAGACCAGTGATGGTAAATCTTTTAGACCTTTCAGTGATACAGTCCACTGTAGTGCACTTGCCATAGATTTCCACTATTGCCCTGCCCTAGTGATAGAACAGAGGACCTGAAAATAAATTCACAGAGCTGCAGCCACCTGACTCTCAACAAAGATGCCAGGAACTACCCACATTAGAGATAAGATGGCCTCATTAACAAATGCTGCTAGGGAAGTTAGTTGTCCACATATAGACAATTGAGATCAGATTTCTATCCCTCCTGTATAAATCAACCTAAACTGGTTTAAAGAAATACATGCAATATCTGAAACTGAAACTCCCAAAATAAAGGATGGTGAGAATATTTTAAGATGTAGTAAGCTCAGGCAGTGACTTCTTAAACAGGATTCTAGTAGCTTAGTAAATAATAGCAAGAACTGACAAATGAGGTTTTGTTTTGTTTTTGTTTTGGAGTGTGTGTGTGTGTGTGTGTGTGTGTGTGTGTGTGTGTGTGAGTGAGTGTGTGTTTTCTTTCTTTCTTTTTTTTTTTTTTTTTTTTTGAGACAGGGTCTTGCTTTGTAGTTCAGGCTGGCCCTGAACTCATCATGTAGTCCAGGCAAGCCTCAAACTCAGCAATCCTCCTGCCTCTGCCTCCCCAATGCTAGGAGTATAGGTGTGAGCCACCATGCCTGGCCCTGTGGTGTGTGGTACTGATTGCTGGTGGGCGTGAGCCACCACACCTGGTATTGTTGTATGTGGTTACCCGGGGATTAAACCAGGGACCTTGCACTTGCTAGAAAGGAGCTGGAACCACTAAGCTAAATTTCCACCCCGACAAACGAGTTTCCATCAAACTAAAAAGCTTTACCATAGTAAAACAGACCAAAGAGCACAGGAGCAACCTAAACAATAGGATAAAATTTTTGCTAATTTTTCTTCTGACAGAGAAGTAATACATAGTATTTATAAAGAAGTTATAAAAACAATAAATAAGCCAATCAGTAGTGGACAAATGAACTGAACAGACATTTCTCAAAAGGAAAAATACAAATGGTTGGTAAAATATGAAAAAAGTGCTCCACAACTTTAGCCGTTAGAGAAATTAAAGTCCAAACTATGTGAGATTCTTTCTCACTCCAGTCAAAATGGCTATCATCAAGAGGTTAGCTCAGTGGTTCCGGCGCCTGCCTTGCAAGCGTAAGGACCTGAGTTCGATCCCCGGTTACCACATATAATGCTGGGCGTGGTGGCTCACGCCTGTAATCCCAGCACTCGGGAGGCAGGGACGGGAGGATTGCTGAGTTCGCGGCGGCTTGCCTGGGCACCATAGTGAGCTCAGGGCCAGCCTGAACTACAAAGCAAGACCCTGTCTCCAAAAAGCAAAAAAAAAAAAAAAAAA
>PVIC010022176.1:0-27850 GCA_004025085.1 Thryonomys swinderianus
AGGCTGGCCCTGAGCTCACTATGGTGCCCAGGTAAGCCGCCGTGAACTCAGCAATCCTCCTGTCTCTGCCTCCCGAGTGCTGGGATTACAGGCGTGAGCCACCACGCCCAGCATTATATGTGGTAACCGGGGATCGAACTCAGGTCCTTGCGCTTGCAAGGCAGGCACCGGAACCACTGAGCTAACCCTCCGGCCCTCCTCTTCATTCTTTAATAATACTCTGGCATCCACCCAAAGACTGGTTCTGAATTTATTATCAACAGAATACTGGGGTGTACATTTTGTCATTCCTTTTTTTTTTTCATATTGTATGGATCCAAGTTTTTCCTTGTAGCAGCAGTCTACTGACTTTCATTGCTGGATGGTGTTCCACCATATGATTATACCATAATTTATTTATTGATAAATATGCTGTTATCAAAATTATAGTGTATGTCTCTTTGTCACATGTGTCAATCTCCTGGCTAATAACTTAGTGGTGAAATTGTTGATGAAATAGATTGTCATATATTTGAATTTAGTAGATTTTTATCAATTTTCCAAAGCAATTATAAAATTAAAAATGATTCTGAAAGAAAATAAAAGAGCATGTATATAGGAGGTGGGGAGGTGTGGGTGGGTAGGGATATGGGTAAAAATAAGAATTAATTTGTGTCGTATTTTGGTATAAATCCCCCAATATTATGTGTGATTGTGAGATGTATATGAAATGTACCAATAAAGAATTCAATTAATTAAAAAATGCAGTAGTAATGTAATAGTTCAGTTATTTGACAGCTTGGTCAGTATTTTAAATGTTAGTCATTATTGAAGGTGTAAAGTAGTACTTCATTTGAATTCTAGTTATAATTCCTGAAAACTAACATGGTTTCATATGTTTGATGGCCATTTTCTTATTTTTCTAAAGTTTCTGTCTACTCCCATTTGGGGGAGCTGTTTGTTTCTGTTTTGTTTCGTTTGTTGTGGTACTGGGGATCAAACTTGACACCTTACAGTTGTAAGGCAGGCATTGGAACCACTGAGCTAAATGCCTGGCCTTACTTTCGTTTTTTCTATTGGGTTATTTTTTTCATATTCACCTTTAAAAATTCTTTTTTTTTTTTTTGAGACAGGGTCTCGCTTTGTAGTTCAGGCTGGCTCTGAGCTCACTATGTATGTAGCCCAGGCAAGCCTCGAACTCAGCCATCCTCCTGCCTCTGCCTCTCGAGTGCTGGGATTACAGGCATGAGCCACCACGCCCGGCACTGTGGTATGTGGTGCTAATTGCTGGTTGATTTTTGGTGGGCATGACTCACCATGCCCAGCATTGTATGTGGTTACCAGGGATCGAACTCAGGACCTTGCGCTTGCGAGGCAGGCGCCGGAACCATTGAGCTAATCCTCCGGCCCTAAAAATTCTTAATATAACCTTTTAAAAAGATTATTTTGGGCTTATGCGTTGCAAATGTCTTTTATGTAATGACATTTTATTTCGTTGTTTTGTTCTTAATAAATGGTTATACCTAATTTTAATGTGTTTTGGCTTATTAATCATGTTTTTTTTTTATTTTTTTTGAGACAGGGTCTCGCTTTGTAGTTCAGGCTGGCTCTGAGCTCACTATGTAGCCCAGGCAAGCCTTGAACTCAGCAATCCTCCTGTCTCTGCCTCCCGAGTGCTGGGATTAAAGGCGTGAGCCACCACGCCCGGCTATTAATCATGTTTTATGCTTCCTACGACCTATGTAAGAATTACTTACATATTGTATAATCATGAAAGGATTTGTATGTTCTATTTGCTAGAAGTATTGTTATTTAAGTTTTATATTTATAATTCTATATTTTACCTTTGTATACAGTATGCAAAATAGGTAATATTTAATTTTTTCTACATAAATATCCAACTGACCCAGATATTATTTTTAAAACTACTTGTTCCACTGCTATTCAGTACCATATTTATAATAAGTCAAATGTCTATAAATATGCTAGATTGTTACCAAAATCTATTTCGTTTTATTTGACAATTTGACCATACTTACAAAAATACCAACATATTTTGATAATTTTAAATAATATGACTTGCTATCAAGTAGCATACATTTTTAATCTTGTTTTTCCTCAAGACTACCTTAACTATCCTTAGCTCTTGGTATTTCCAGATGAAATTTGGAAACTTCAGGTTAGTTTCCACAAAGCAATCTGCTAGGATTTTAAATGGAATTGCATTAAATTCACAGATCGGTTTGAGAGATTTACTGCAGTGAATCTTTAGGTAAAGTCCCCAAACTAACATCTCAGTTGAATTTCTGGCAATTCTAATCCTCTCATTTGTGCACTAACATTTGCTCATCACAGACATTTGTTCTCATGGTCAAGACTAGAAATACTGGATGCTAAAACCTTATGTCTTCTTCCTTCCATGGGCAGTAGGATTTTGTTCTCAAGCAAATTTACAGGGCTAACCATTCAGTTACAAATCCGTATTTTTATTGAATTAAGGTTAGAGAGTTTCAGACCGGCAGTAACACAGTAGTTTTGCTTGTATTAATTTTAAATCTAAAGACATTTGTGCTGTTCAAAATGTTTGGTTATAGAAAAAAAATATCATTATCACATAATCCATTGTCTAATCATGTCAAGTTTTCTCTCAAGAATTACAGACCCTGTTTTCCACCACCATAAGCAAGATTATATATAGCACAGTGTCTCATACCAATTTTATCACCCATAAAAATGATGAATGGGAGAAAGCCACTTGGACCAAGCAACTTTGTTGCAAGTGCAAACATTTGTCTTAGTCTCTGACCTTGAAATGTTTTTCATTCACATTTCAAGAACTATTTACTGAGCATGGCATCAATCCTTAGAAGCACGTCGTATAATAAAACATGGTTGGCTCTTTACAGTTTGGCTGAAGAGCTAAAATCCATATGTAGTATATAAACTTTATGTATATGATAAACCTACAAATCATTGTTTAAATCACTTCACATTGTTTTCTAGTTTTATTATTATACAGAAACCTTTACCCACTACTCTAGAAATGTGCCATAATCATTCCTACCTCTATGTGTACACAGCACCTCACATTGCTATTTCTGAAAGTCCCACACTGTGACCTCTGAAGTGCCAGTCCACTGAAACCTTTCACATGCAAAGCCTCGGTTCCTTTCCGCTCCCCAGATGCGTCTATGTCCTCTCTCTCTAGAGGATCCACTGTGACCTTAAGGTCAATAAATACCAGAATGAACATATTGTATTTCCAATTAGACTCATCCCATCCCATAATGTCTAGATGCATAGGAATAAAATCCAAATAACTCTGCAAATGAGAAATGTGAAGATTGAATCTAAACTCTTCCCATTCTATCTTTCCAATATCCCCACGTTAATGTTTAAACCTTTGCTATTCTTTCTCACTAAATTTTTTAGATGTATAACCAGAAACAGGTACAACTAGAAAAAGTCCTGATGCTGTTTTTTTATTTTTAGTTGCCATTCCTTTTATCATCTGAGCTGCTTTTTCAATGGAAGATGTCCCTACATCTTTTACCAACCGGTTAAGTTTGATTCCCATTACTTGTATGAAATAACCCAACCTACTCTTAATAATTCCATAAAACTGACAATGGATCCCAGAAAGTTATATCTTGTCCTAAGAAGTAGAGTTGTTTGATACAGATGTGACAAGACTTGAACTTAAGTTTAATATTCAGGTCAATGAAGATAAAATATGCTTTATAGATTTTATTATTTTTGACACTGTAATCAGTGTTGTACGTATGTTATGCTTGACATTTAAGATACAGCTTAGTAGACATGATGTTGAGGCACCATTATTATTCTTCCATAACTGGATTAAAAATCCCAAATAATATGTTAATTAGTAGTGGGTAGAGATTTGGCAACTGTGAATCATTACCAATCACTGTTACCAGTTCTAGGTAGAAAGAACTCAAAGGGACCTCAGCTGCCTGCTTATAATAAAGAGAAATTAATTTCCAGTAAATTCTTCACAATTCATAAATTAGCATAACCCCAAAGGCCCAAAATATGAAAACATTAGGTCAGGCATGAAAGAAACTAAATGTCAAGTATAAGTAGTTTTCAATAATAATTGAAATTACAATTCACAAATTGTAACAATCCTTAGGGCTACTGATGCATGCTGCTAAAATTTCTGTCATTTACATAGAACTGATTTTCTTAATTGGATGAGGTTTTGCTTGTTTGTTTGTTTCCTGACAAAACAGAAGATAGATACACAGGCAAAGTTCAGTTTTTAAAATGCATTGGAAAGGAACAACCACTTAAAAATAACCTGTCCAATGTGTCATACCAACCTTACAGGATATTTCCAATGTACATTTGAAAAGATCATAGCCAATTATTAAAAATAATCATGCTTAAGTGCCAGGCATGATGGCTTACGCCTGTAATCCCAGCACTTGGGAGGCAGAGGCAGGAGGATTGCTGAGTTCGAGGCTTGCCTGGGCTACATAGTGAGCTCAGGCCCAGCCTGAACTACAAGGCGAGACCCTGTCTCAAAAAAAAAAAAAAATCATGCTTAGAGATTCCAATACTAAAATTCCCCTAGAGAGATCTTATTCCTCTGCACACATTTGCTATTCACTGTTGCAGGACCTGTGGTTTCTAACAGTGTTCTGTGTGTTCCTCTAGTTCCTCTAGAGCAGAGGTGGTAAACTGTGGCGAGCCTATGGCACACAGGTTATTTGTTTTTCATTTAAAACAAAGTGTGTTAATATGAGCTAAAATCTCAGCATTAAGGTCTCATTGGAGTGTTGGCACTTTGCAATAAATAAATAAGGCCAGGCTTGCCATTTGTCCTCTCATCTCTCAGACGTTTGCCACCAGAGCGTAGATGCCCAACTGATTCTGTAGTATCAACAAGGGTTGTCATTTGTGAATTTCAAATGACTTAAGACTGAGGGTCAAAGTAATTCATTTGGTGTACATTTACTCATTTTTTTTTACCCAGTACAGATTCTTTTAAGACATAAGAAAAAGACACAAAAATCTATACTTAAGAAAAAGAAAGACAGTTATCAAAGAAAGTCTGGGAGTACAGAAAGTTAACAGAACATTTCTGTCTGGAAAAATGTCCACAAAATTAAATCAGGCTGTCTTACCACAAAAACATACAGAGGTGAGCCGGACATTTAGCTTAGTGGTTCCAGCGCCTGCCTTGCAAGCACAAGGCCCTGAGTTCGATCCCCAGTAACCACATACAACAATGCTGGGCGTGGTGACTCACGCCCACAGCCATCAATACCACATACCACAGTGCTGGGCGTGGTGGCTCACTCCTGTAATCCCAGCACTCAGAGGCAGGAGGATTGCTGAGTTCGAGGTTTGCCTGGGCTACATAGTGAACTCAGGGTCAGCCTGAACTACAAAGCAAAACTCTGTCTCAAAAAAAAAAAAAAAAAAAAGAATGCTTGCTTTGGCTGCACTCAGTGGGCATAAGATCTTGGACTCAATCCATAGTAGTGAAAAAAAGGGTGCATTTTGTAATTCCATGAATCTGAAGTTTAAAAGCAGAAAAAATAAACTATGAAAACTAAGATCTAATTCAAAAAATACATCATATGATATGTAGCACCTTGCCATTTCCTTTTTCACTGAATAATTCCTTATTTCTCTCTGTATTTCTCCCGGCAGATCTGTGTATTACTTTGATGTTTATTTAACATTTTTATAAAGGATTAAGGATCAACATATCTTCTTTTCATTTAAGCCATACAATGAATTTAATTTGTTATGTTTTCACTGTTCAAATTAGTCAGTATTTTGAAAATTAGTTTGCAAAACATTTTTAATTTTCAATTATATTTATTTCTTTAGTTCCTATGATTTTTTCCAAACCAGATAACTTTCTAGAAAACATAGGTGCAAATAAAATTCTCTATAAATTTAATTTCCCTTTTAAATAAATATTTTTCAATATAAATATATGTGTAAAAATATACATAAATTTTAAGCAGACAAGTGAAATTTTACCCTGTGAACATAATCACAGAGCTCATCATTCTCATAAAGAAATGGAATATAGCCAGCATCCTCAGAATTCCCATCCAATCACCAGAAATATGTCTGTAAATTGAAACTCTGGCCCCAGTGTTAGAATATTTTACACACACTAGGAAAGAACATGAAATGTCACTAGGGTGCAGGCAATTATATTTAAATGAAGATTATCTTCCCTGTACTATACCCTTTAAACATGCATTTTTTAATAAAAGTGAATATTTTGGATGAAGACTCATAATACACTATGCATTTCAACAAGCTGCCAAGGCAGATATTGAAAAATATAAAAATATAAAATATCAATATAAAATATTTCATAAAAATGATTATTGATCATCTTGGGCCACTCATCTACACTACATTTTCTAGATAAGTTTTTGAATCCCAGTAAAATAAGTGGAAGGATACATGGACAACTCGTATGACTTCTTCACTCACCGTCAACAACCCCGCCCGAGAGAAATATTGTATAACTGATAAGCTTGCACTGTCCCATCATGTCACCTAAGGTCTGTAGCTTAAGTTAGGGTTTATTCTTGGCATGTATATTTATCTCATGGGTTTTGACAAATGTATAAGTATCAAGTATAGAAGATATATGATATTGTACTGCTCTAAAAATTCTCTGTCCTCTACTATCATCTGTCCCTCTTCCTAACCCTTAGTAACCATTAGTGCTTCTACTATGTATCCACAGCTTTGCCTTTTAAAAAGCACTATATAGTTGGAACCATATAGTATATAGATTTTCAGATGGGGCTTTTTCCACTTAGTAATGTAAATTTAGGTTTCTTTCATATTTTTCATGATATTTCATTTGTTTTAAGCACTGAATGATAGTCTATCATCTGACTATATCACAGTTGAATTGTCTAATCATCTACTAAAGGTTATCCTGATTCTTCAAATTGTAGCAAGTATTTTTAAATGCTGCTCTAGGACTAGAGACTTGGTTCTGTGGTTCTGGCACCTGCCTGGCAAGTGCAAGGTCCTGAGTTTGATCCCTAGTACAAAGAAGGAAGGAAGGAAGGAAGGAAGGAAGGAAGGAAGGAAGGAAGGAAGGAAGGAAGGAAGGAAGGAAGGAAGGAAGGAAGGAAGGAGGGAGGGAGGGAGGGAAGGAAGGAAGAGAGGGAGGGAGGGAAGGAAGGAAGGAAGAAAAGAAGGAAGGAAGGAAGGAAGAGAAAGAAAGAAAGATAAGCAGATAGGAAGAAAGGAAAGAAAGAAGGAAAGAAAGAAAAGGGAAGGAATAAAAGAGAGAAAGAAAGAAAGAAAGGAAGAAAGAAAAGAAAAAGAACGACAAAGGAGCTGCTTTAAACATCTACATACAGGTCCTTGTGCAGTGTTATAATTTCTATCTAGATGTACCTTCCCCCCCAAGCCTCATGCGCTTAGAGAAGGCCTTTTGTTGATTGGATTGAGGGGAGCGTGATCTCACCAATAGTTTTGTCCTCTGATGAGCTGATAGCTAAGTGTGACACTGGAAGGTGAAGCCCGGTTGGAGGAGGCGAGTCCCTGGGGCGTGGCCGGGAAGGGTGTGTCTCTCTCTCCTCCCCTGACCTCTCTCTGCTTCCTGTCGCCAGGTCGCAAGCCCTTTCTGTTCTCTCGAGCTGCTCTGTCTTGGACTGAAAACTTCAGAGTCAGAACAAACCTTTTCTCCCTTAGTTTGTGGATGTCAGGTAGAATCTCTTATTTTTTTTTTCAGTTTCCTAGATTTCCCTTAGATATCTTGATGGTTTTACTCCAATGACTGCGAAACTTTTAGAGATCTAGTGCCCAAATTTAACACGAAACTCATTTATTTAAAGCAGAGTGCCAAGCCTGCGGTTGAAACTGAATGCGGAGACTGTAATTTAGAAAAACAGCCATGACTGATGCTCGGCTTAGGGGTGACGTTGCTCACCCCTGTCGGAGAGCTTGGGGTGGCCGCACATGAGCCATGGGTTTGCCACCAGTGTTCTAGTCAAATCTAACTTATGCATGCTTTTAAAACTAGCTTCATTAGTCCTCACATTACTAAATGGATGCATAAACGTGTTGTTCAGTTACCTACATGTTCCATGTGCTGCAGCCTCCTAAGTCCAGGAACTATTGATTTTTGTGCCCCCCCAACACCTGCAGAACCCCAGCAGGCTAAGCCTCCAAAGACAAAGCTTTGCTTTGATGTGGCTAAAATTCTGTTAAGGAAAGTTAAAGGGTGAAAGTCAAAAGCTTCAAGGATCGAAGGTTATAATTATGCAAATGGCTTTATTAACAAAAGGAGATGCTGGAATTGTATCAGTCCAGCTGTTCCACAGAGCTTTTGGGTCCAGTTACTCAAAGTTATAACCCAAGATAGTGTCCCTTAAGTGCAAATGACTATGAAGGTGACTGTCGTCTTTGTCCAACCCCAGTAGTGGGCAAAGCGGAAGTGAAAGCGAACAGAACCAGCGCGAACACGGAGCATTTGAGAGAGGCCTTATCTGAGGCAGCAACAGAAAGGAACGTGCTAAGGAGGAGAGTAATTTTCTCAGAATACAGAAAAAGCTAGAATATAGTTGAGAACTCTGCTGATCTGGCAGGCTACATAAATTTTGTTAGTTCAAATGATTTTTAAAGGCCATTTATAAAGCTGGCTTTAATATACCTTAATGGGAATTCATTAAGGAAATGGCTTGTTACCATTCATGTGTTTAATGGTTATGGCAAACTTCCTTAACTAGACATGCAAATGATTGCTTTAAATATCCAGCTCTGGGAGGTTATTTTTGTACTTTGGTGCCTAAGATAAGCTTACTTAACAGAAATGTTTCTACTCTCTGGGAAAAAATAATGTTTAAATATCTGTAGTTTATAAAATAAAAATAGAGGGTACGTGCTAAGAATAAAAACAATAATTTTCATATTAAAACCTTGCCTTCTTTCAGCAATCTCACATTTCATTTTGGCTACTTCGCTGATATCTGTGTGTAGATTCTTGGAAGACTGCATAAAAATTGCCAACCAAGAAGAGGTTCAGAGACTTGGAAAGGCAAATATGTTTTTCTTACATTGTCATTTTCTCTTTCTTGCCTCCACTGACAAGACTTAGTTTAATAATTTCCATTATAGTCTTGTAAAAATGGAGTTGAGGATGATTTTAGTCTGAGTATGCCAGCAGTGAAGATCGTACCAAATACCTTCATGCTCTGGATAAGTTATCCAGAATCACCTTCCACTTTCCTTGCTTTTATTTGACAAGTAAAGGCCTAATGAGAGAGAATCCTTTCATGACATGAGATGAAGCAAGGCTGAGAATGAAAGATATTGATTCCAGTATTTCTGCTGCCTGAGCAAGATAGAGATATCACCAAAAAACTACCCAAACCCATGGTTCCCACCTCTAATGCAGCATTGCAAAGGCGTAAGAATCAGATGTGCTCATTTCAGCAAATGCTTATTTATCTGTACCTGCCATGAAATCTGGCACTCAGTATGGCATACAAGAAAATTAATGCAAATTTTTATTATTTTATTATCAATAAGATTCTTTTGTACATATTTAAGGTGTACAGCATAATGTTTTTTAGCATGTACATAGTGAAATGATTACTACAAAAATATATACATCACTCTCTATAGTTCCTCTTTTCTTCTGTTATAGGAATACCTAGGATGTACTCTCTTAGCAAGCAAAATTTTAGAATACAGTGGACTCCCCAAATCCACAGGGGTTACATCTCTGAAGCATTCATGAAATGTGAAGAGTCATAAATTTTAGATAGGGTCAGAAAAAGGCCTCTAAATGCTTAGTTTTATAGTTTAAAGCATAAATATCCTATGCCTCCCATAGTCATTTAATTTAATGTAATAAAATACTATGTACAGTACTTTAATAATTTAATAAAATACTGTACAGTAGTTCAACTCATGGAGTATCTAAAAAATCTTCTGGCATTTAGATTTATTGCCTAAAGACTTCGAAGGTGCAAGGCATTTTGGATGCATCTTATGGATCTTAAGACTCTAAGAGGAAAAAAACCAAGAACACTCAAGATAGCTACACTCAGCATAGCAACATGTTATGATGTGGAAATGCTGGTGCCTCTGGGAGCCAGCTACAGGCATGTGGCCTATCAGTAGCAAGAAGAACTGAATAACACTCTTGGGTTGACTATTTGCAAACCTCCTAACAAGAAAAAAAAATCAGTTGAGGAGGATATTTACAGTTCCCATGAAATTGTGGAGTTTCCCTGAACAATTATGAGTTGGGTCCTAAGAAAAAATGCAATAAGGTCAGAATCTGCAAACTCTTGAACTGTACAATGTATAAACTGTACAGTATAATAATCACCACAGTTGTCATTCCATAACTCGATCTATTTGTTCTGCTTAACCACACATTTGTGCATATTTTTGACCTTCTTTTCTTTATTTTCTCTCTTTCCTTGTCCCTGAAACTACTATTCCATTCTTTGTTTTGGACTTTTTAAAATATCGTGCATATGACATCACATACACATTTTCTCTTTGTCTTGTTTCACTTAGTATAAAGTCCTGCAGGTTCATTAATACTGTTACAAATGACACATTTTCTTCCTTTTCTTTGGGCTGAGCAGTATTTTATTTTGCATATAAATATCACATTTTCTTTATCCATTCATCTACTGGTGGATATGTAGTTTGTTTTCGTATCTCAGTTATTGTGAACAGTACTGGTTATAAAAAATTATAACTAAAAGTTAAGAATCACAATAACATTTTAAAGATATAGCTCACAGAATATATAAGGATGCAAAATTCATCAATATATGCATAAATAAAAGCATGGACAAAAGAGAAATAGAAAAATCCATTTTTTGATACTTGCTGAGAAATTTTAAGCACATTTAAAAACTCTTGTCAATTGACGGATAAATCCAACACAACCAGGAGGCATAAAGAAGATCTGACACTGTCTCCCTCCTGGGTACATAGAACTACAAACCAAATTACCAAAGAAAGATCATTTCAAATGCACATGGGGAAAATTATTAGATATTAGTTAATAAGCTGAGTGACAATTTCAGGGTAGCATAAATGCACACATTGTCTCACAACAACAAATTAAGATGAAAGTTGATAACATCATAATATTCTTCTTCCTTATATTTTGAAATATTATGTGCCAAATAATTTCTGTCAGAGGAAAAATGTAAAACAAATTTAAGAGAATATTTAAAATATATGAGAATGTCCATATTAAATGCAATAGCTATTATGTGCCCAGCAGTGTTACAGGCAAACAGTTTTAGAAGCAAGCAAAACAGAGGAGGCTCCTGCTCTCATGAAATTTTTCATTCCCAGGAGAAAAACAGACAATAATTGCCATGTCAGAGGTGATGAATGTTAAGGAGGAAAATGGGGCAGGGAAGGTGGAGAGGAAACCTGGCGGGAAGAATACGATAAAGAAAAAGGTTCCATCTGAAATAGAATGGTCAGGAAAGATATTGCTGAGAAGCGCAGCCTGGAGGACATAAAGGAAGAAGCCATGCAGAAATGTGAGGAACAGCTAGTGTCTGCTGGAGAGAGAGAGGGAGAGAGACAGAGACAGAGACAGACAGACAGAGAGTCTTATTTCAGATTTAAACCTAGTTTTCCTGAACATGAGCTAAAATTGGAACAAAAGAGGTTAATCCCTAAACATCATATTAATTTGAAACTCTCTTAGAGTCATAAACAGTGCATTTTTATTCTCTTTGGTTTTGTATAAATGATCTAGCTCATAAAAATGGAAATTTTATGCCATTTTATCATCTCTCTATTTGTAAAATAGGATACATCATTTATTCTACATTTGGCCTAATGACTAAGAATAGAGAGCAACAGATGCCTGGCAAACTAGCAAGGTGAAAATAGATTTAGAAAAATAAGTTGAGGGTGCACTCAGTCCTAAAGATGTAAAAACTGTATTATCTTCTTCCTAATACACATTATAAGGAACTAGTGAATTACTCCTCTCACATTTCAAGATCCCAAATTCAAGTCCAGCATAGACAATTTACTGACTTGGTTAGACCCTGTCTCAAAAAAAACCCCAAAAATAAAAAAAAAAAAAAACAAAGAAGGGGTACTGATGCAATTGAGTGTGAAAACCCAGTTTTTAATTCAGTTTCCAGTATTAAAAAAAAATGGGAGATGGCACTAGAGAATAAAGAATGAGAAGGAAAAACACAAAAAAGGATGAGGAGTCTGTAAAGAACCCTGAGCAAAGTTACTTCATAATAAAGCTGTGGTTAGGGCTCATCTGAGGCCCAGTGTCCTGGCCTGTCACCCAGCTATGACCGGTGGAAACAGCTCTGTGTGCCTCACAATGGAGACCTCAGAGGTTCAGTGATGCTTGAGCACAAGGCTATGGCTGAAAACATCCGGGTTCCTTGAGAATGAAGTAGTAATAAAAAAGATAGGTTTCACCTGGAGGAGAGGATAAACCCCTTATTTATCTACTGTCTCTTCCCACCTGCTATTGTAAAAGTGCTCTACCCACTCCACCGTCCTCATCGACATAATGATTGATCATCATCAGCGTAAGATCACTGTGATCCCTGAGTTACTGGATGCCCTCTCAGATTATTGCTTGGGTGCACCCACTAAAGAGGAAATAGCTTGGTGTCTTTGTCTACATCCACTCTAGCATAGATCTCCCACTCCCTCAAGTACTTTGAAAATGTGTTTCTTTTTCTGTCATTGTTGTTGTGCCCCTTTCTAGGCAGATCAGGAACTGACTGGTTTCCCCTAGAGGCTGCATTTAGAAACCAAGAGATAATGGCATCACTGAAGAGCAGACAGCATATAAACAGACTTACTTGCCTGATAAACCATAGACTGTTCGTTTCAGATGCCCATTTTTAACTGGGCCTTTAAATTGGGGGTGGCTGATGTTTTTAAGCTCTTTATATATTCTAGATAGTAGTTCTTTGTCTCAGAAACAGCTAGTGAAGATTTCTTTCCTACATTGTAGGTTGTCTTTTCACTCTGCTGGTGGTTTCTCTTGCTGTGCAGAAACTTTTTAATAAGATATGGTCCCAGATTTTGATTTCTGCTAGTTCCCATGCTGTAGAGATTTTGTTCATAAAGTCTTTTCCTATATCAATGTCTGCAAGAGTTCTACCTAACCTATTACAGCAGAATAAGTGTTTCTGTTTTGATATTTAGGTATTTAATCCACTCTGATTGTAGTTTAGTACTTGGAGAAAGAAATACATCTACGTTTAATCTTTGGCAGGTTAAAACCAAGATTTTCCAGAAACATTTGTGAAAGAGGCTATCTTTCCTCTACTGAGGGTGTTTAGTTCCTTTGTCAAAGATGTGGTGGCTTAATATCTCTGGAGTCGTTTCTGGATCTTCTAGTCTGTTCCACTGATCCTCAGGTCTGTTTCTTTGTCAGTACCATACTTTTTTTTTTAATCACTGTGGCTTTGTAGTATAGTCTTAAATTGGGATTGTGAGACTCCCTGCTATGTCCTTGTTTCATAGAATTGCTTTGCTATTTTAGATCTCTTTGGTTTCAGATGAATTTTTGAATTATTTTCTCTAGCTCTATGATACATGCTGTTGGGATTTTAATCGGGATTGCATTGAATGTGTATAGTAGTTTTGGCAATATGGCCATTTTGTCAATATTGGTTCTTCCTACCCAGGAACAAGGGATGTCTTTCCGTTAAAAAATGGATGTCTGAAATGAACAGAAGTAAAAGCACTCAAGAAACACATGAAGAACTGTGCAACATCACTGGTCATTCAAGAGATGTAGATGAAAACAACACTGAGATTTCATCTCACTCCATAAAGAATGGCTGCTGTCACAGTCAACCAACAATGAATGCTGGTGGAGCTTTGGGGAGAAAGGAACATTTCTCCATTGTTGTGGGAATGTAGACTGGTACAACCACTATGGAGATCAGTGTGGAGATTCCTCAAAACACTTGGATTAGAGGTCCCATTTGACCCTGCTATTACTCTGCTAGGTATATAAATGAAAGAATTAAAAGATTCCTATCACAGTGACATATGCGCACCCATGTTTATAGCAGCTCAGTTTGTGATAGCTAAATCTTGGAAAGAGCCCAAACTCCTATTAACAGGAAATTGGATAAAGAAGATGTGGTTTTTCTATAAAATGGAGTATTATTTAACCATAAAGAATGATGAATTTGAGTCATTTGTACTCAAATGGATGTACCTTGAGTACATACCTGTAAGTAAAATAAATAGATCACAGAAGTGTAAGTACTGTATCTTTTCTCTGCTATGAGAATCTGAAGGTGTAAATGAGTTCTAAAGTGTATGATAGATATCGTGAAATAGGAAATATTCAAATGAAAAGAAAGGTAGGGGTAAATAAAGGGAAAGAAAATATTCAATGGTTAAAAAAATAAAAGAAAGAAAGCTTATGTATATAGGGGCGAGGAGGTTGTAGGGTGGCAGGAGAATGGGAAAAAATGAGAAGTCATGTCATGCACTGGTACAAACTTTCAATGTTGTTTGTGATCATGGTGTGTATATAAAATGTATCAATAAAATCAATTTAAAAAAGCATAGACTGGATGAGGTAGGAGGAGAAGGATGGAGTGTAACAACAGCAACCGTAGGGGCAAGTGGGAGGAGGGGGGGGAAAAAGAACCAGCATTCTCTTAGATAAACTGTGACTAAATCTCTCAATTTCAGAAGCAAGAATAAAATTTTACACATTCTGGCCAAAGAATAGTTGAAAACTCCATTTAATCTACAGAATTTGCAGGTATTACAGTGCAAGTTAAGTAACTGGATAAACATCTTCATAGTGAGTGAAATATTGCATTTCAAAAAATATTGTACCCAGCTAAATATAATTTATCTGTTAAATATATCAGAAACATTTTGGGCATGAAAGTGTCTAGCAGGCTTACTAGCCAAATTACCCAAGAAATGCTCAAGAAAGCATTCTGCACAAAGCCAACAACTGGAGAACATATAAAATTAAAGCACAGAACTGACAATTGGAGGACAGATAAAAATGTATGAAACAATGTTAAATTTTTTGCAGTTTAATCCTAAATGAATTAAAAAGTTAATAAAATCAAATAAAATGTATTATTTTAAGTTTGAAAATAAACAAAAGAAATTATATAATAATGGTTTGGAACCATCATTTCCTTTTATTTAAGGAACACACAAGATTTGCATAAGGAGATAAAAATAAGAAAAGCAAGTTTTCTGTGTGAAAGAATGGGACAGATCCACAAAGGAAATACATACAATTTCTTGCTACTGGCCCCTATTCCACGCCAGAGCTGCTCTGAGACAGACTAGGCAAGTGTGCGCAGGGGAGTTTGCTCACCGGGAACCTTGATCACTAAGCAGCCCATGCCATTACCTGCTCCCAGAGCAGGGGCTTGCCAGCCGGGCCCCATTCCATGCCAGAGCTGCGCTGAGACAGACCAGAGCTGAGAACTCTCAAGGGTCATTACAGATTCAAGGAGGACAACCCAGAAAGGTGCCACTTACAAAGGGTCCCGAATAATAGAAAGAAAGAGACCTGCAGCAATCATTGCCCAGACACCAAGCAAGGAATTAAACAAATAACATTAGTAACAGCAAAGGAGTAGAAATGAGAAAATATTCAAAAAGCCAGTCACAAAGATCACCACCACAGGGGAATTCAGGGAAAAGGGAAATAGAGCAAACTGAAACTCAAACACCAGGACTGTTCGAGATGGTAACAAAAGCAGATTTAGTAAAATGGAAACCAGAACTCATCTCTGAGATGAAAACAGAGATACTTTCCACAGTGAAGGACTTCATTAAAGAAGAGAACAGCGAGATGATAGAATCTAAGGTAGCAAAAGCAATGGAACCTTTTAAACAGCTTTAAGCAGAGCTTCAGGTGATGAAGAAGGAGAACGAAAGTTTGCGAAGTAGGCTGAATGAAGCAGAGAACTGAATTTCAGACTCAGAGGACAGGATAGCAGCCAATGAACAGGAAAGTTATAATCTATGGAAAAGGGACCATGAGAAATCAATCCAACAGGTTCTAGACGATTCAAAGAAGAATAACATAAGACTGATTGGAGTCACTGAGGTAGCAGGAGACAGTGCAAAAGACTTAAAAAAACTGTTGTCAGAGATAATGGCAGAAAACTTCATAGGAAAAGAATTGGACATACAGATAAATGAGGCCTATAGGACTCCAAAAGGCCGAGACATAAAAATATCTACACCTAGACATATAATTATCAAGGTTCCAGATACACAACAAAAGAATGAAATACTGAAAGCAGAGAAAGGAAGAAAATCACCTACAAAGTGATGTTACTGATGAAAAGTGTAGTTACTGATGAAAAGATTTCAGGGAGAACTTTTGAGAAACTGAAAACCAGTCTTTTATGGGGAGAGTGGTGGTTATATTAGTGGGGTTGATCATCAGTGAAATTTCACTAAACTTTACAAGTCATAGTTAATTTATTTAGTCCTCAATATGTGTGCCACAATGTAAAGAAGCTTAAAGTGCCACCACGCACCACACAAAGTAAACAATGAAATTTCAAATAATATATGCATTTAAATTTGAATTGCAAATGTATCTTGGAAGATTTTGACTTATAAAAAGAATGAAGATTTTATTTTTACTGAATAAATTTATATCCCTGGAATGGAATAGTATTAGAAAACTCTGAATTTTTACAGTATTTACAGTTAACATAATATTTAAAATAATCATAATAATGGCAAACTACTTGATGTGTTTAAAATATTTGTCAAAAAATAATCGACATAGAGATAATGATTATACTTGTGATAATATCTGTTAAAATTTTTTACAAATTTCATTACAATAAAACCCACAATTTATGATATTATTCACTTGGTAGAATTTGCTCTAAATTGATCAGAGCATTTTGAGCTATAAAAATGCAACTTTGAAAAAAGAATGGAGGTGGTATAGAAAAAAGAATAAGCAATTATGAAAAAGATCACTTCTTTAGAGAAACTTCAGAAACCTAGTGTAAGAGACACAGCTAAGAAAGATTAAAAGAGTAAACATAATTCTGGGGATTTACCTCAGTGGTGCTGCTGCCTGCCTTGCAAGTCCACGGTCATGAGTTCAATCCCCAGTACCACCAAAAAATAAAAAATAAAATAAAATAAACATGTAGAGAAATTTTGTTTTAATGTGCATAGATAGCTTTACTTTCAAGATCATATATTTAAAACACGGAACAGAAAAAATTGATAGGTCTATCACTAGATTAAAATTAATTTGTGTAAACTCACAAATGTAACACAGCATGTGATGGTTATTTTTAGGTGTCATGATGATCAGGCCAAGGTATCTCACAAAGTCAGTCATTTTTCGTATGCTTCTGTGAGGACGGTTTAACATTCCAATCAATGGGCTGTGAGTAAATGGGTTATCCTCTGTAGTGTGCGCCGGCCAGACTCAATCACTTGAAGACCTGAACAAATTAGAAAGCTGCTGTCATTGAAGAAGAAGGATTCAGCCACTGGCTGTCTTTCCTGGTTCCACTGCAACCTTCGGACTGCAGCGATAGCTCTTGGTTGGGTCTCCAGCCCGCTAGCTCCGCCTAGACTGGACTCTCCAGTGTTCCTCAGTGCTGTGGCTGATTCTCTCAAGGACTCTGTCTCTACGGCACCTGTATCTCTGCCTGTCTCCTATCTACACACACAGACACCCTATTGGTTTTACTTTCCTGGAGAACACTGATTCCTAAAGACTGGCAATTTACCATAACTTCCTAAGAAATTCCCCTATTTGAGCAAGCAGGCAAGTGTGCCTGGAGCTGGTCTGCTGCTAGTCTCTAATCTTCAGTGCACAGCAGCATCCAAGAGGGCCCCGCAGTCTGTCACAGGAGCCCCACAAAGTTTTGGGACGCCATCACTGGATTCTGAGTTTTGGTCTTTCACAGAAGGGAAACATGAGGCATCAAATCACCAACGTATTTTACTGTTAGACTCTAGTACAGTTTAGTCCTTCATTGCTTATCTAAACTTATTTTCTGCACTTGTAATTCCACACTGTTCTTATTGATAACCAGCCTCCCAGAGAGAAAACAGAACTGAAAATCTTCAGATTAATCAAGTGGACATTCCTCAAAGCAAGTTCCTGAAGCATCGTTCCCTTTCTCCACTGACTTCCCACTGCTGTGAGATCAACTCACCTGTTGTACTTGGTTAATGACTCACTTCTTCAGGGGATGCAGTGTGTTGTATAGAAAATGTGCTGTTTTTATATTTTTAAAACATAGCAGGCAGTAACAGGAATATAAAGACTTGTTCAGTTATAAGCAATAGAAATTCAAGTTGAACTCACTTAAACCAAATAGAATTACAAAAAGAGAACTTAATGTCTCTATTAATTTCAAAAGGAGAAGAAATGCAGTGTGTAGAAATGCCGAGTACCCCAAAGGCTCCACTAACTGGCCCCTAGTATGCACATATATACTCCTTCCTATGTGCGCAATTCATTTTAGTATTATTTCCTTTTCTATATAATCACACAATGAATGTGAAATTGTTAAAAATCAAAGTTTTAGAAATCAAAGTAAGCTGCCTTTTGACTGCTAGGTAATACTCATTTTAATTCCAGCTATCAGCTAATGTGTACATTTCAAGGGTTTTAAAGTTTTAAGTAAATATGACACACACTCTCACATACTTCTGGAAACATACAGGGTTTCTGCATGGGTTTCATGCTTCTGATTGAGATGATATCATACTACAGGCATTATTATAGAAGTAGCTTCCTTATTCTCCCCCTGATCATCATAATCCCCCTGGAGACATTTCTGTGTCATTTTAGCAAGGCATATTTTGTTATTTGTGTAAAGAACAACTTATTTATGCTTTATTTTCCTAATAATGGAAATAATACTTTTCTCCCATTTGTGTAATGAGCATCATCTCAGTGAAAATCTCTGTCAATTCTATATATTTTTAAGTATGGGTGTTAAATATGACTATGTGATAAGAAATTAAACCTGGTTTTAAGATATGATTTGTAGCTGGTCTTGTTGGCTCAAGCCTGTATTCCCAGCATTCAGGAGGCAGAGACAGGAGGATTGCTGAGTTCCAGGCTTGCCTGGGCTACATAGTGAGCTCAGGGCCAGTCAGAACTAGAATGCAAAAAAAAAAAAAAAAAACAAAACAAAGATATAAGTTGTAAAATTTGAAGGACTAAGTATTCCCTATAATTTTACATTTGATATTATCAAACTAATGTTGTCAAAGTGATATTGAAAAGACTCTGCTGTGCTTCAAGTGCAGCTGTATACATTTCCTGCTGTGGTAATTATTGTTTGTATTCCCTGTTCTGTTTTTTGTTGTTCTGTTTTCATTATTTGGTAAACTTCTATTTCAAAATTAATCTACTTGGAGGGCTGGAGAAGTAGCTCAGTGGCACCATGCCTGCCTGGCAAGTGAACTGGGTTCAATCCCTAGTACTGGGAAAAAAAAAAAAAGACTAATGAAATCTGTTATACATGTATTGGTCCTTCTAACTCACTTAATTTTTTTTTTTTTGAGACAGGGTCTCACTTTGTAGTTCAGGTTGACCTTCAGCTCACTATGTAGCTCAGGCAAGCCTGGAACTCAGCAATCCTCCTGCCTCTGCCTCCTGAGTGCTGGGATTACAGGCGTGAGCCACCACGCCTGGCACTGTGGTATGTAGTATTGATGGCTGGTGGGCATGAGTCACCACGCCCAGCATTGTATGTGGTTACCAGGATTGAACTCAGGACCTTGTGCTTGCAAGGCAGGTGCTGGAACCACTGGGCTAAACCTCCGCCCAAACTCACTTAATTTTTAATACCATTTATAGTAGAGTTTTTGCCAAAAGAGATGTTTTTAAGTTTAACAGAGTGAAATTTATGAATCTAATTTTATGTCTTACAATTTTTGTTTACTGAGGTTCCATCTTCTACGATTATAAAATTATCCTTACTATTCTACTACTTTAAATAATTTATAGTCATTGAGTAGTAATTCTCTCTGTACATACACAATATTTTATGCTCTACAGATCAATTTTGACAAGTATTTAGCCCAAGAAACCTTACATACATTTTTTCTTCACTAACACACACATGTAAAATTAGCTCATTTACTCCCATGACTATTTTGAACCATAGAACAAGAAAGAGAAGGACATAGCCTGACAGACTCCCTAACATGATGAAAGAGCTGAGAATCCAAAGAGTCCAAGATGGCTGTAAGTAGCCCTAGAATAAATGCTGCCCTCCCACTGTCTAATAAATTTCAGAAATAGGAACTCTTTCCAGGTAATTTAACTGTGTATCAGAACAAAGTTCAATAATGTTTATTGTAGGAAACAAGGGAAGGGAATGTAACTAGAACCTTTGCAGTTAAATTTGAGTCTCTGTGAGTCTGACAGCACAAGGTAAAATAATTAATAAATAGGCAGAAATAAGACTTAGAGAAGAAGCTGAGCTTGGGCCTGATCCATGCTGCTCTGGGCAGCAAAGACGGCAGATCTGAGCCTGCCACAGCTTTTATTCAGTACCTCTGGAGCCAGCACTGTTACAGGTCACTCGGAGAGCAGTAGTTTGGGGACATCAGGAGTAACAAATGTAACCGGTCCATCAGAGGTGAAGTTAATCAAGTCCTCAGGTCTGCATACATCATAGCTGATTTACAGGCAGGAAAGCTCATCCCAGTCAGCGTCCCAATTATCCAATTAATTTCCACAAATAAGATTTCCCCTGATGGTTTATATCAATGCAAAAATATCTGGCATCTAAGAAGGTAAATTCACATTGTTTGCTCTTTGGTAAGAAGGTGCATGACAAGGAGGGAAATATAGCCATAGGGTAGGAGAAAAATCAATATCAAAACAGATCTAAGCACATTATTATTATTATCAAACAAGGGCATTAAAACAGTTATTTATTTTTTAATAAAATACGGCATTGTCATAAAGAGTGATAATTTAGAGGCATTTATAGCCTCAGTGATGCACTTTGAGGCCATATCCATAAGTGACATAAAAAGGACACACATGTGTAAATACCATATTGTTTCTCTAGTCTGAGAAACTGAAGGTGTAAATGGAGTCCGGAATGCATGACAGGTATTATTATTGTGAAATAGGAAGAAAATACACAAAGGGAAAGCATGACTGGGTAGAGGCAGGGGAAAACAAAGAAGGGAAAGAAAAAATTTGAAGATAAAACAAAAAAGCAGAAGTGAAGCTTATGTATAGAGGGGTGTTGGGATTGAAGGGAGGGCAGGGTACTGGGAAAAAATAAGAATCAAGATACCTCATGTATAGGTACAAATTTTCAATGGAGAATATGATCATAAAATATTCTTGAAATTTACCAATAACTCAATGTATTAAAAACAGTTATAGCCAGGTGTGGTGGCTCACGCCTGTAATCCCAGCACTCGGGAGGCAGAGACAGGAGGATTGCTGAGTTCGAAGCTTGCCTGGGCTGCATAGTGAGCTCAGGGCCAGCCTGTACTATAAAGCGAGATTCTGTCTCAAGAAAACAACAACAACAACAAAAAACAGTTATTATAGCTGTATTTTGGATGATTGGAGAGTAGAGAAAGATTGGAAATATTAAATAGAGACACAGAAGATTAAAAAATCAAAATCAAATTTTCAAAACTGGAAATTAGTATCAGAAATGAAAAATACTCTGGATGACACTGTTTGCTTATTATTGTTGCATAATAAGCTATTGTAGCATGGATAGAATAAATGAATTTGAAATCATGCATAGAAATAAGAACTATGTAGTATGGAACATAAATACTAAAATGTACTGTGCTATGTGATAACTTATGAAAAGTAAAACATCTGTAATTGATATTCAAGAATAAAAAGAGAGACAGAAAGGGGCCGGAGGGTTAACTCAGTGGTTCTGGCGCCTACCTTGCGAGTGCAAGGTCCTGAGTTGGATCCCCGGTAACTACATACAATGATGGGCATGGTGACTCACGCCAACCAGCAATCAATTCCACATACCACAGTGGTGGACGTGGTGGCTCACACCTGTAATGCCAGCACTTGGGAGGCAGAGACAGGAGGATTGCTGAGTTCAAGGCTTGCCTGGGCTACATAGTGAGCTCAGAGCCAGTCTGCACTACAAAGTGAGACCCTGTCTCAAAAAAAAAAAAAAAAAGACAGAAAAACACATTTGAAGAAATCATAACTAATATTCTATAATTCAATAGTGTTAAGTTCATCAAACCCAAAAGTCACACAGTGTAAAGACTTTAGCAAAGCATACTATGATCAAACATTTACAGAGGTAAAATGCAGAGGAAAATGATATTATATAATATAAAAGAATACAAACCATAGATTTAGCAACAAAAACAAAATGAGCATAAATACAGTAAAGCAACTTCTGGAATGAGATTAAAGAAAACAGACAATAATTTAGAAATCTATGCCCAGCAAGGGCAAATGGGCTCTGAAGGAAAAATTACAAACACACAAAAACTGAGAATAATGAATATGTTCACTGTCTTGACTTTAGTGATGCTTTGGTAAGCATAAACCTACAACAAATTAATCAGAGCTTACACTTCAATGTGTATAGTTCATTGCATGTTATTTATATTAAATAAAGCTGTTAATTTCTTAAAATAAAATTATTTTAGGAATTCTTGTGCATTTACTGTGTCTTTATTGCTTTTAGAATTAGCTTATAAAGTTCATTTTAATCCCTGTTGGAATTTAAATAGTAATACAACTGATGTATGGCATAATATAAGAAAGAACTAATAAATTTATGAATCTGACTCTGTTCTTTTGGCATGTATTCTGTTTGGCTCTGAAATGGTCTGTTAATATTTTTACTTTTCCATTCTTGACTTTAGTCTTTGAACATTAAAGCCAAACCTATAGTTTCAAAAATGCCCAAGTGATTCTTCAATGTCTAAATGAAAGTGGAATTTTTCTTTCATCAAAGAATAGCTTCTAGTTTCTCCAATTATACCTAGTCATTATCCAATAGCACTTAGTTCCTCCATCTAATACTAATTCAGACCTCTGACTATCAGCTGCTGAAATAGTTTATCAATATCTGAGAAACAATTTATCCAAATCAGTGGGAGGAAAGACTGAAAATCTCCATTTATAGCGGGCACAGTACTGTTAACAATAGTACTGGGCAAGAATTTATGTCCTAATCCACATGCACCCAATCCACCACATGTAAGTGGTGAAGTTTTCCCACCCTGGACACAATGAAAGCTTTTAGCTCTGCCCATCTAACTACCAGGGGTTTGGCTTATACTATAATCTTTCTCTTCCTTGTTGTCTATAATGCAAGACTTAAAAGATACACTGGGAAGAAGTTCTCTATTAGAGATGATACCAACCCAGTGGTGTTTGTGTCAGTTTTAGGGCCTGAAACTAACAGAAGTGCTGAGCAGGCAGAGGCTCTCGGATCCCAAACTCCGATTTACCTGACAAGACAACGCTCAGTAAACTTTTAAGTGGCTCACTCTTAGTAAAGATTCCCTTAATTAATTAGCTTGTTTGAGTTTCAAAGTCAAAAGGCAGTGCTGCCTTATGCTTACTAGCAATACGAAGTTATAAACAAGATGCTCACAGAAAACTTACCGCCATTTTTTCTTAAGCTTCAGTATAGTAAAAAGCATTTTATTGTAAGAAATGTATGCTTGTGTTGGATGAGACCTATGGGATTGAGTGTCCCATTACCCTACCCCAAACCCCGGAGTCTTCTTAACCTCCAGTATTATTTCTCACTTGTTTTTCATTATAGGTTTGTATGTATTAATCTAGAACAGAAAATTCATCTTCGTCTAGAACAGGTAATTCAGTCTTGCAAATATTATGATTATCTAAACCCTGACAGTCACTGGTTATAGTCCAGGGATCTTTCCTAACACTGTATTTTTCCCTAACTGCTCTCAGTCCAATTTAGACTGAACCTTAACCACTACCTATGAAATTGCTTGAAGTCATAAAGGAAAATGAACATATCAACCATCTGGTGCTTCTCTCCCAAGTCTGTGACACTCTCGTCTTGGCTATACAGTCCAAGACCCAAGCAAGATACAGTAGGTGACCTACCCACCAACTGCTTTTCTATTACATACTTCTGTGTACAATCTCTTCTGTGAACGTGAATGGACACTTCAGGCTCTTCCATTTGCAATATTTTGTCTACCACAGTGAGAAAAAAGGCAGGTAAAATTAGACTAACACAAATTAATAAGCGATTTACAGCCTACACACAAGGGGTAAAGAGGACTCCAAGAATCCAGACTCTGTTACTATCAGAATTCTTCTGTTTTCTGTCATTGGCTTCATGCCCCCCACATCTCTACCTGGCCCCCTGTATGGAAGACAAACTATAGGAAGGACATACTTTTTTTTTAACCCAGTAAAAGTGCTTTTCTTTATTGGTACATTTTAGGGATACATTATGATCACCTTCATTACCGAGAATTTGTATCAGTATATGATATTACAGACAGTCCTGGGCTTTAATGATTCCAGTGTAGCGATTCTGTATACCTTCTGCTTCTGTGATTCACATAAACCCCATAAAAAATCAGCTTCTCACTAGTAAATTCTGGCCAGTACTTTGGATGCCTCACCAGCCCAGGCAGAGAGGATCAGGTCAGGTGTGATGGAACACAACAGGCAACACTCTGAGGAGGGGCAATTTCCAACAGAAATCATGTCTCCTCACCAGCAGACAGGGCAGTGGTCTTTAGTACTAAACCATCGAATGTTTGTGATGAAGAGAAAAGAAAAACTCCAAAGCCCCGACTGAGTATCAGGGATCACCTGATAGATATTAAGTTATTTCCTTTGTGCTTTAAATAATCCCTACTTCCTGTCTTCTAGCATTTGGGAACAACAGCATCAGCTACACCTGTGTCTGTACTTGCTTGGACCATTCGGTCTTCTTTTATTTCATCCATCTTTCATTACTGAAAATTAATTCTTATGAAGTAATAAAAATTACAAATTTAACATTTATATAGTGTTCATTTATAACTGTCAGACTGTTCTGAGTACTTAACATACTTATGTATTAATTCATTTAATTATCCAACAACTCTGGGATATGACTGTTATTATTTTTCCCATTTAGCAGATGACACAAACAAAGCAGAAAGAGATTGAAAAAATTGCTAAGGTCAGATGGGAAGTGATTCAGATGCAGGAACCCTCTTTGCTGATGTTGTGTGCAGTGCCCACTTATCCATCCGCTGCCTTCCTTTCTGGATATAATTGATTTTCAATAATTTTCCAGAACTGTGAGCTCCATCAGGACATACAGGCATGATTTAAAAAGTGTTTTCTATGTTTTCTTCATCATGAAGCACTATGATTTCCTTTAGGGATAAATTTCAAAGCAGGGTTTTTAATTCCTTTTAAAAGTCTCCCTATTAGCCTATTTGGCTTCTCCATTTCTATGTTTTGTATCTAGCAGGTATGTCGAGATACTGTTCATTTGCCTTCTTTGTTGTCTTAAGCCATAGCTCTTTGGGCTTGCTGATATTATGAAATTAAGTGCTACTTGAAATTTGATTATGTGTGGGAAGAATTTAAATTCTATTTTCCTCTACTGGAGAACCGCTGTTGAGCGGACCACAGTTCTTTGTGCCATTTCTCAAAGTGATCATCTAGGGGTGGGGCTGGCGCCAGGCCCTGTGTGAGTATCTGTTCATCGCAATCAGAGGCCTGGGGCCAAGCGCTCTCGCAGTGGCTGCTGCTTGCCGGTCATCAAGGGGAGGCTTGGGCCTCCCTTTAATCTCATCGCAGGACAGATTCTTTTAATTCACTCAAGTCACTCAAGAGTGTCTCTGACACAGTCAGCAAGCAATTTTCTGCTGAATTAAGCAAGGTTGTAAATTCAAAGAGGATAGTTTACTATAAAGGCTTATGGGATTGTAAATCAATGTAAACAATTTACTTCAAAGGCCTCTGCCTGGCTTGCCTTTTCAAGTTGAAGTGAGTTTCAACTGTGCCCTGAAAGCTTACGTAGAATCATCCTACAGACACCTGCACATTCACCTACTTCTGATTATTATAACAATTTGACAGCTTTCAAGTGTCACCGAAGCATTTGATGCAATTGAATGTATAAGGCAAGACCAACAGGAATTTCTGTTAGTTGAAAAGATGAACAAAACTGGTGAGAAACTTTTTTATGTATTACAAGACTACAAATAGTGGAGCCTCAAATTTTACAGAAGCTACTTCTATCGTTTTTATGTTAGGAAGGAATAGAGCTGAATGTGTAAAAACGTGTGCTGATTTTTGGTTGAGTAGTATGTTCTAACATTCTGACATTTAGAGTGTCATATTTATAGTCTTATGATATGGACTCTGTAGATTAAAATCCAAAGTCTTAATCTAATCAGGGAATATTTGAAACATCATAGAAGATGAAGATTACCTTGGAAGTGATCTCTGCCACATAAGAATTATAATTTTGTTTTATACGTAGATTTTCACCCTAAATCAACATTCTGTATTTTCACTTGCAGAACTGCATCCTCAAACCTCCTGTCAGTTGGATGCTGACCCCCAAGACCAGGGAAACTGAACTTCTACAAATGTGGGTGTGAATCGCTTCCTCAGTATGTGTGAAAAACAAAATTAGAGTCCATCTGCTTTGTTATAGACTTATTTCCTCTCACTCTCTTTTCTTACTAAGCAATCAGCCATGTGTGTTTAAGAATTTTCAGGATCCTGTTTTATGAATCTACTGTTACTTCTGACTACACTTCTGAGTAAAATTCCCACAGTTCAAGTTTACTGAAGTTTTACTTGTGAGAAGACTGAAGCAGCCGCAACAGCAGATCACGTTATAAATATGTAATACCTCCTTTCATAAAACTGTCCACACAATTCTATTGGAACTTTTCCTTTAAATTATAAACTTTGGAACAGAGGATTGTTCCTCAGAGAATATATTCTGGGTGCACAAGAGCAAAATGCTATTTTAACTGGTCACCCCATGATTCTCTGTAGGCGACACCCCCCTCTTCCCATCAGCCCCAGCAAAACTGTGCACTGCCGAGTGTTACCAATGGCGAGATTCTACCCCAACTCTGCATTACAAAACATGCACTGTTGTTTGGTGTGTACATATTTTTAATTTACATAAGTGATATAGGGTTATATAGTTTATTTCATTTTGTTTCCTAGGTAGTTTTTATTGTACTTGAATTTTTATCAGATTAATATTTATAAACATTGAAATTCACCAATCTGAGCTGTACTCTTCTTCTTTTTTTTTTTTTTTTTGGAGACAAGGTCTCACTTTGTAGTTCAGGCTGGCCCTGAGCTCACTAATTGGTCCAGGCAAGGCTTGAACTCAGCAATCCTCCTGCCTCTGCTTCCCGAGTGCTGGGATGACAGGCATGAGTTACCATGCCCAGCATTGTGGGATGTGGTATTGATTATTGGTGGGTGTGAGTCACCACACCCGTTTTTGTTGTATGTGGTTATGAGTGACTGAACCAGAGACCTTGCCCTTGCTAGGCAGGCATTGGAACCACTGAGCTACCTCTCCGGTCCTTAACTGTACATTTTGATAAGTTTGACTTATGCATTCACTCTTGTAATCTATATTCCATGGGGAGATAGAAAAACTTTGTCATTCTTTTTTTTAATTGAATTCTTTATTGGTACAATTTATATACATCTCAAAATCACATATAACATTGGGAAATTTGTACCAGTATATGCCACAAGTTAATTCTCATTTTTACCCATATCCCTACCCACTCCCCCCTCCTCCCTCCTTTATACATGCTCTTTTATTTTCTTTCTGTATCATATTTATTCCTTCCCCTCATCACA
>PVIC010022177.1:0-18848 GCA_004025085.1 Thryonomys swinderianus
AAAAAAAAAAAAAAAAAAAAAAAAAAAAAAAAAAAAAAAAAAAAAAAAAAAAAAAAAAAAAAAAAAAAAAAAAAAAAAAAAAAAAAAAAAAAAAAAAAAAAAAAAAAAAAAAAAAAAGAAAAGAAAAGAAAAAAAAAACAAGAGTTATAAGGACATATGAGTGTTAATTTACATTTGAACTTGGGTACCGAGCCAAGTAATAAAGTTTTAGTGTTATTTACTTTTTAATATTTGAACAGTATTGTGGAAACTATTGAGATAGTGAAAAACAAATCTGATACATAGAATTCCCTCAGCTTTGCTGTCCATGAATATACATGTAGAAGTTTATATATGAATTCTTCAGTCTTTATTTGGTGTGATTAGAAACATTCTTGAGCAATTTTTGGTTTTGTTATGTTGTTTTCTGTAGTTTGTTGTCTTTTGCTTTCTTACCAATAGTTTTCCTGTCGTTTGAAGTTTTGAGTGCCAGTTTTATAAAAGCAAAGCAATATTATAAAAGACAACTGTGCAATTATTTTGAGTGGAGAGCATTCCTAATAGACTGGTTGTAAAGTAAAATGAGTATTTTTGTGTATAATACCATTTATTTTCACATCTTACAGATTCATTTATAGTCAAGCTTAGTGAACCTTTGCTCTTTCTCTTTAGAGAATAGTTGTATTGCCTCAACAATAGGAAAGTCACCTTTATACATAAGTTGAACTTGGAAACATGATTTGGACCATACCTTAGACCTAAGAGAGTTGAAACAAATTATTTTAATTATTGTGTCTGACCAGAGGACCCTTTCTGACTTAAGATATGAATATTCCAAAATAGCATTTCAAAGTGACTTGGGTCACTATCCTAGAATGACACATGTGGTCTGGATTCTCAGAAAATTAAGCAATGTATGTATAAAAATGTCCATCCTCTTTTTATGAGTAGAAATACAGATTATATCTACACCTGTACATAGCACATGTATGCCTTCATTTACATGAGTGGGCAATAATAAATTCACATTGATTGATCTTGAATTAAAGTCAACAGAATTCCTAGTTTTAATAAATATACTTTATAAAATTTGTAAGAGCAAGTGGAGAGTGGGCTATTTAGGCTAAGAGTTGAGATTTCAAAATAAAACTAAAAAATGTCAAAGTTAATTTTAATGATGTCTTTGATATTTTTAAATGTTATATATTTTATCATAACTTTCCAATGATAAAATACCTGATATTTGCCCTAGTTTTTAGAATCATTAAATTTTTAACTTTTTACAGTAGCATTCCCTTGCCATATGTACATTTAGTTTTTCTATTTTATACTTTAAGCCAGTTCTTGTTTAAGAATATCATAATCTTGTTTAAGAATGTCACTAATGTAAGATAGTTAAAATATTATTCACTTTATCAATAAAAGATTTTTTACATCTTAGTTCTATAGATAAGCACTAGTTGTTTTCTATTCACATTGCCTTTTCAGTAAAGGAAAAAAATTTACTGCATATAAACATCCAAAGTTAGAAAAACTCATTAATGTTCTATGGTAAATTGAAATTTTAAAACACCTTTGTGAACAGATTTTTTTTTTAAATCTTCAGATATTGATGAGTGCTCCTTCCAGAATATCTGTGTCTTTGGGACATGCAACAATTTGCCTGGAATGTTCCACTGTATCTGTGACGATGGTTACGAACTAGACAGAACCGGAGGGAACTGCACAGGTGTGCTGGGGTAGGGGGCAGCTTGTGCTCACTGTGCTGAATTCAGTCTGCCTCAATTTCTGCATAGCCAGTCTGTGTACTGCATCATGCATCATTCAGAAAAAGAGAATTACATTTATTTCTAATTTCTAATGATAGAATTGACCTCTTTCTATAAGCAGTTTAAATATCTAACACAAAAATACCAATCTAGACATGCCTTTGCTATGTGTATGACCTATAGATATACACATATAATAGTAATAGAAAAATATGGTGAATGTTTAAATTAAAAAATTATTCCTATAAAAGATATGTTGCCAATAAACCCTCAAAATACCCCTAGCTTTAGACACACTTATTATTCTTCTGACTTTCTGAAGCAGAAGTCTTCATGTGGAGGTGTGATCAAAAATACAGTGAATCCTGCCACCAGATGCCAACCAACAGAAAGGTGGGTACATACAAAACATTACTCTGTGTCTTCATCCATCCTCCTCCTCAGTTCTGGTACCATGTGGCTTCTGGCCCTTCACCAAAGTCAAAACGACCATGAGAGGTAAATGCTTTGAACTGATTTGGGACCCTGAGGGACTCACAACAGCACAACTCAAAAAAGAACAACTTCACAAAGTAACAAGAATAAGAGAATAAGTATGTTCAAGGAAGGGGAGCTATTTTGAGGATGATTAAGGGCGATGTGTCTTTCACTGTAATATTTTTAATTTAAATACACACCATATTTTATCATATCTCATAATTAAGCAAATAGTAACATAATTTTTATAAGATTTAATTATTAAGGATATTAAATGGCATCATGAATACCACGGGCATGATACACAGAACCTGTTTTAGAAATAGGAAGTTAAGCTCTCTCTTTGTATTGAGTCCTTCCTAATGATCTTTAATGAGTCAACGAAGTCCATGAATTCTTTGGAAGAGCGGCGTGCATAGAGAAGGGCGCTGATTCTAACTGGCATTTCAAACACAGACATTGACGAGTGCGCGGACCCCATCAACTGTGTCAACGGCCTGTGTGTCAACACGCCTGGGCGCTATGAGTGCAACTGCCCCCCCGACTTCCAGCTGAACCCCACCGGCGTGGGCTGTGTCGGTAAGTGAGAAGCTGCACAAAAGGAGTCAACAGGACAATGAATACTTGAACTCGTGGCAAAAACTGTGATGAGTACATAATGCAGCTAACTGTAAAAGAAAGTAATCCTTCAAAAACAATAGGTTATTTCGAGTTTATGAATCACACCCTATCCACAAGCATCCAGAGAACCATCTGTGGTTTAGTATCTTTAGAACCAAGAAAATACAAAATAGAAATGAGTTATCTACAGTTAAATTCTTGTTAAAATTACTAATAAAGTTGTTTTCATGACTGTATCTTTTTCCTTCTGTCAATTACTCTGATTAGTCAAAGACATGAGAAAGGGCCCATAGATGTAGATGGTAGATGATGGTGACAGTTTTTAGTGAAAGCTGAAGTACATCCAGACTCTGAACCAGCAGCTCGTTGCCTGGTTTTATGTGGCAAAGATACTATTAACTCATAAGTCATGTACAGACACGCATGAGATATTTACTGCAGTATAATTTGTAGAGACAGAGATTTAGAAACTTTTTAGAAAGTGAACCGATTAAGAGGGCAACTGGACATGATGGGTTCGCTAGATATTGACAAAGCAGGCTAGATGGCAAAAGGGAGATGACAGAAGGTGAATAAATGAGACCACACGTTAACTCACTTCTCTACATCCAAAATTGACTTAGGAGACCATAGGTAATGCCCAGGTTCAGGGGTGACAAGTTCAGGAAACAGTGGCAGAAGCAGACATGATTAGTCAAGTATAGTCTGAAAGTGAAGTTGACAGGCCTTGTCACTGGATTGGATAAGGAATAATAAACATCAAAGATGGCACGAAGGTTTAGAGTCTGTGAAGCTGAAGAAATGGAAATAGTCATTTATTGGAAATGCCTAGGGCTGGGGAAGAAAGTAGAGCAGATCTTGTATGTGAAAGAAAAAATAGCACACATTTACTGTTTTGACATATTAACTCTGAAGGGAAGAAGTCAAATAGGCAGTTGATTGTGGGGCCTAACATTCAGGGGAGAAGTGAGAGACAGAATTCTAAACTTGAGAGTTCTCAGGGAAAAAGTAGTACTTCATTCCATGCCATCTAGATGGTAACCTTAAACAGAGATAAGAAAAGGTCCAAGGTTCAATTCCTAGAGAGGTCCAGATTTCTTACAGATTGTCTTTCTCAAAACCTGCAAGGCTCAGTGCACAAATGGAAGTAAGCCACGAGTGATGGAGATGTGGAGGAGGAAAGAGATGGGAGAGCCAGTGTCTTTTCTATGACTTGGCAATACATTAACCTGTCGTAGGTTGGTCTCCCTCTTGTTTATGCCAGGAATACATGGAACCACAATTAATAGGCTACATTGGAAAATTTGTCATCATGTGCTACAGATGACTCCATCCTGAAAAGCTTTAATGCAAGAGGCTGTTTTATGCCGAAAATTGAAATGAACCTTCCATATTATTGTGTGAAATTTGAAGTGTGTGCTTCGCGTAACTTTTCCCCAAGATGTTCTCACCATAGCAAGGGCCATTTTAAGACCGTTTGTTGCTCTGCAGACAACCGTGTGGGCAACTGCTACCTGAAGTTCGGTCCCCGTGGAGACGGGAGTCTCTCCTGCAACACCGAGATCGGGGTGGGCGTGAGTCGCTCCTCCTGCTGCTGCTCCCTGGGGAAGGCCTGGGGAAACCCCTGCGAGACCTGCCCCCCTGTCAACAGCAGTAAGTACGGAGCCAAAGGCAAGGAAACAAACTGCCGCTTGAGGGCTGGGCACAGAGCAAGAGGAGGTGGTGGGATTTGGTCTATTTTCAGTGATCATATGAAACCAGCCAAAAATGTTTTAAGCAAAAGGAATTTGAGCCCCTCTCTCCTAATTGTTTTTCATACTATGTTCGAAAGCATAGTGTAGCCACCATCCAGTGTGGACAGCAATGATACAGATTCTCCACAGTATGAGAGTTGAAGACCTTTCCCGTCTCTCCTCAGAGGTTACTAGCTCAGCTTCATAGGTCGGTTGTGTTCCTGAAGTCAGTCCTAGAACACCTTAAATCAAAACGCGTTTCCGTATGGACATGTGTACTATACAGTCTTTCGGTTTTTATCCACTAGTCAAAAAAATTGTGATGTGGATGTCTGTGAGAGAATTTTCCCTTTAAAAACAAACAGCTTTTGTTATTCTGCTGTGCATGTCATTTGTCTTCAAGTGAAATGTCATGTACAAGCGCATTTAAAAAGATAAGGAAAATGTGGCTTCTCCATGGGGACATATGTTGTAGCCTCTCAGCTGAACATCCGCACAGTCTTGGCCATTTGGACACCGACCTCAAACCTCTTCCGCTTCTCTCTCTTGCAGCGGAGTATTACACCCTGTGTCCAGGAGGGGAAGGCTTCAGACCCAACCCCATCACGATCATCCTGGAAGGTGAGCTCATGGTGAACCATCACCTAGGTTTAAGTAAAGAGTGTATTTCAGAGAAACAGCAGTGCAAAAGTTAGTGCAAAGCAGGAGCAGCAACAACGAGATTACTTAGCGATAGGAGATATGGGCTCTCGGTTATTAGAACAGTCAATGTCTGTTTTCATCCAGAATTATAAGAGTAGATAATTCATTGTAGGGAACTGGAAACCTTCTGGCTCTACACTCATGCTCCTTTCCTGGAGCCTCTACCTCAAGTCATCCCCTACTTGCCTTTGTCGGTCCTCTCGGGAAAGAGGAAAGTTCTGTGGCAAAACTAAGAAAACCCGGGATGAGAATAGACCCACCACCCATGTGCGCCTAGGTGGACGCATACTCATCTGGGTATCTGTAGGTTGGGTGCTGAAGCTCGGATACTGACTCTTGTCTGCACACAAACTGCCTCCCTTTGCAGACATTGACGAGTGCCAAGAGCTCCCAGGCCTCTGCCAGGGTGGAAACTGCATCAACACCTTTGGGAGCTTCCAGTGCGAGTGCCCACAAGGCTACTACCTCAGTGAGGAGACCCGCATCTGCGAAGGTGAGGAAGAAGCTTCCGGCCAAGGACCCATTGAAATTGCTCCTCGGCTTTATTCTGTTCATATCAGTGTGGCTGTTGTGGTGATAGATTAATTTATGGCCCACTTGTTGTAAGTTACTGTTTCTCTTCTGAGAGAGTTCATTACATATAAATGGGGGAAATGGAGTAATGTGAAAACATACAGTAAGATATTACTGCAAAGTATTTTAGGTAGGAAAAGTAGGTAAACTTTCATATGAGTATGAAGTTAATGTGGTTCCATATTTATAATGTTGGACATGATACGAGTTCAAGGTTGAGGCAAAAATCTTTGCTTCTGTTGTCACTTCCCTCCGGCTGTGACCGCCGTTTAGGAGTCTTGCACTCGCCATGGTGAAGGCTGCAGTGTGGTTCTGGAGACCAGGCCGTTTCTTATTCGTCTCGTCACTACAAGCCTGGACTTGCACTAGAGTCTCAGTGGAATGAATGAATGCTTCTTGTTTTGTTTTGTTTTTTTTCAGTTTTTTGAGACAGAGTCTTGCTTTGTAGTTCAGGCTGGCCCTGAGTCACTATGTAGCCCAGGTAAGCCTTGAACTCAGCAATCCTCCTGCCTCTGCCTCCCGAGTGCTAGGATGACAGGCATGAGCCATCATGCCCAGCATTGTGCTATATGGTACTGATTGCTGGTGGGCATGAGTCACCACGCCTGGTATTGATGTATGTGGTTACTAGGGATCAAACCAGGGACCTTGTGCTTGTTAGACAGGCACAGGAACCACTGAGCTAAATCTCTGGCCCAGGCCTATTTTTCTTTTGAAGAAAGATATACAGGTGTCACATCAAAGAATATCTGGGGATATTTTCTTTATCTCTAAGTTTTTATAAACGAGGAATTGTCTGAGCTGGTTTAGTGATCTAAATAACATGCATTTATCAAAATACTCCAATTAACGCATTGATACTCTTGTGTACTGTAGATATTGATGAGTGCTTCGCCCACCCTGGCGTGTGTGGGCCTGGAACCTGCTACAACACACTGGGGAACTACACGTGCATCTGCCCACCTGAGTACATGCAGGTCAACGGGGGCCACAACTGCATGGGTGAGTGGGGTCCAAGAGGCATCACCCAGGCCCTTGTGTCCCACAGTTATTATTCAGAGTTTGGGAGTGAAATCTTCATGAACAAGTGGTACAGAGTCTTACAAACTATTGACTCTGCATCACATTAATGGCCTTTGACCTTTATAGTTAGATTTTTAATCAACCAAAGAAAAAGTTTCACCAGTTACATATTCTTAAATTTTAATTCTCCATTTATATAAACTCAGAATTAAGCAAATTAAGAGGACATGTAAAAATTAATGCTTTTGAAATTAAGTTAATGCTTTTTAAGTAGAGAAATAAATATATATTTAGATTGCCACTCTTTAAAATTATGTATGAAAACTTCTACCTAGAAATAGGACAGTGCTGACCTAAAAAGGATTACAGAGCTTCTTCAAGTTGCCTGTAGATGAGAGAGAAGTTTTCTGGCTGTACTAATGATGAAAATGTGATGTGTGCAGCTTATGTGTTTCCTGACTGTGGAGAGCATAGCAAGTTTGTTTGTTCTCTTCCGTGTAGACATGAGAAAAAGCTTCTGCTACCGAAGCTATAATGGAACCACGTGTGAGAATGAGTTGCCTTTTAATGTGACGAAGAGGATGTGCTGCTGCACGTACAACGTAGGCAAAGCATGGAACAAGCCTTGTGAACCATGTCCAACGCCGGGGACAGGTAGGCACAGCTCACGCTGCTGCAGGCTGCACCGGACGGGCACACATCTGTGTCCCAGTAAAGTCAGTGCATACCCAAAGCACAGGGGCTTCACCCTGAAAATATTCGAGCATGCTCTGTAGCCCCATTTCCCAAGCAGCCCTCCTTGAGAGCCCACCTCTGATTTCTCACCCACGTCTTCAATAAACCTTCATCCCTGAAATAGACTTCACTGCTAAAAGAGTTAAGAGCTGATAGCATCGGCCCATTTAAGTTCTTACCTTTTATTATATGGTCTTTTACTGATACAGGTTGAACAGGTATTTAGTGAGCATCTACTGTATGTCACTGTGCTAGACACAGAAAGCACACTGTGCTAAAATAATATAAAAGCCATCAAATTCATCATGTTTTAAATTCAATTTTGAAAAAATATATTTGATGAGCACAATTTTACTTAGTTTGTCAAAATGCTACTTAAACTTTCTCTCAGGCTTAGTAAAGCTTTTAGGCAGAAATAAAACTTGCCTTTACATGGTATTTTTTCTCACAAGCATATATTCTTCTAAAAGAAAAATGAAAAATAATACATACAGGCAAAAACTATTTGTCTTAAAAATTGTTACCGACACATGTTCTTTTGTGCTCTAGAGAGTTAAGTTTAACATAAATACTAAGAATAGAACAAATAAGTAGTGATTACACATTTGTTACCAAATATGCTGTATATATGCTTAAGTATATATTTCTAAAACTGTCTTCTCATCTCTAAAACAGGGATAATATAATGACAGAATAACTCATACAGGTACAGTGATAAGAATTAATCTAATTATATATATAAATGGTAATTTTCATATCACCAGGAAATTAGAAACCATTCAGTAGAGTTTTTGAGCCACTCAGTGTATATTGGTCGATGGAATATACAGAGTCCCTGCTCTGATGTTTAAAATATAAGTATGCTATGCCAGTCTACTAATACTTTTTTCCAGAAATTTTACCCATTGGTGTAACAACAGGCACCAGAAAGATCTTGTTTCTTAAAACTTGGTATTCTTGTAAATTTCTATTGATTTGATAAATTCTGTGTAGGAATAATACTTATAGTCTCTTTTATCTCATGACGAACTGTTTTTGATCCTCAGATTTCACTTTCTGACAAGTGGACATTGTAGTTCTAAAACAGGGGCAAAACTCACATCTCATTTATTATTCTGTTTTACTTCTACAAAACTATCTCACATGTCCATACTTATTTGCAGTTTTAAACCCCATTTAAATTTGTACTCCAACCTTTTTTTTTTTTTTTTTTTGAGACAGGGTTTCACTTTGTAGTTCAGTCTGACCCTGGTCTCACTATGTAGCCAGGCAAGCATCAAATTCAGCAATCCTCCTGCCTCTGCCTCCCACCATGCCTGGCTATACTCCAATCTTTTTTCAGTCTCCAAAATAATCAAAACAATGGATCATTTTTCAAGTTCTGCATAAGAAAAAAGATTTAAACATCTAGATAGATGTTTTGAATCTTGTAGCAATTTTCCAACTTATACAGAGTAGTGAAAGTTAATGATAGAAATAACAGTAACAGTAAAGAATGCCACATCTACTTTTTGCAGTAACAGGCATCATTATCAAATGAATATAACAAAAATTCAAATGTCTGGTTGTGAATAATATAAGATATACTAGTAAAAGTTATGCTAAGATAAATGATTTTGTGAATGAGTTAATGTTAAAAACACACTGTCTTGTGTATGTTTTAAAGCTGACTTTAAAACCATATGTGGGAATATCCCTGGATTCACCTTCGACATTCACACAGGAAAAGCTGTTGGTGAGTTTTCCCATACTATATGTGAAGGGGGTGTTCACTGTAAGAATCTTCAAGGTTTTTTTTTTTTAATTTCAAAGTACCACAAAACACAATGATCTGGATTCTTACCAGGAACAGTTAGTCAAATGAAAGGTAGTGTTCTCCAACTCTAACCATGTGTTATGGTATCATTCCATCTGCATAGAGGGGTGATTGAGTTATGACAAATACATGACAATTTCAAGCTTCTAGTAACCATTCAAATACTTTTCCTGCCATGCATATTGTTTTACATGGCTCTAAATGGTATACCTCCTTTTAGCCTTTCATGCCTATTTCCAGAAGTACTGTACATATTTAAGTTCTTGGTACATTTTTACTTTTGGTGCAGTTTTTACTGGTCTAATTATGAATTTATAGGATTACTATTCATATAAATTTATTTCTGAATGTATTTTCTGTTCCTCATCCCTTTCTTAGTTGCTGTAGTAAGCAATTTAAGTCTCTGCTAAGTAATATGATATTAATTTTCCATCATGTAGACATATAACAAAAGACCTAATTTAAGGAAACATAGCTTTATCAGATGAACAGCATCAGTTAGGATGACTTAAGAGTAATTCCCCAAAACGTCTGTTTGGCTCATGGATGCTAAAGTCACCCGGTATGTTTTGCCAAACACTTACATTTTTTCCATTGCTGTTTAGAAGAACTAATGTATTTTATGGTTTCTGTGTTTTCAGAAACCACAAAACCACGTATGCTGGTACATATTCGATTTTTGTGACACTGAATATGTGTTCTCATTCCAGGACACACATGGCATTATTTGAGGTTGCACGGTAAATACATTAAGTGCAACCACATATATTTTACCTAATCTGTTCAATTTCAGACATTGACGAATGTAAGGAGATTCCAGGTATTTGTGCCAATGGCGTGTGCATTAACCAGATTGGCAGCTTCCGCTGCGAGTGCCCTACAGGATTCAGTTACAACGACCTACTCCTGGTCTGTGAAGGTAATCCGAATCGTGTGTGTCCTGCATGTGGACAGTCGCTCGTAGGCCGTTCTCCACCCCATATCCCTGTTTCCTGTGTGTCCTTCAAGCGCTGCTCATCAGAGTACTGAGCACATGGTCCCAAAGCAGCGAAGCAAACCGTTTGTTCTTTCAGACATCGACGAATGCAGCAGCGGCGACAACCTCTGCCAGCGTAACGCTGACTGTATCAACAGCCCCGGCAGCTACCGCTGCGAATGTGCCACGGGCTTCAAACTTTCACCCAATGGCGCCTGTGTAGGTAAGAAGCAAGCCGGCTGGCACGAGCGTCGTCGGCTCTTCCACAGTGAAGGGAGACCCGGGCTTTCCTACCAGAAGTGCTTTCCGGAGTAACTGAGGAAAGATTTTTCTGATTCACTCTCTTCATTTGTAATGAGCTTATTTTCAACCTAAGTTACATTTTTAAAGAAAGAGATGCCTTCAGTGGATTTCCTCAGGATAAAACAGTACCCTTGAGATATGAGTCCGCCTAAAACTCTGCATGATTAAAAAAGAGGCCCGAATCCTTGAAAGCCTTGCTCATTTTGATTCAGCTATAGTGGTGGTTCATTTTCAGCCTGTCTGTAATAATTAATAGCCGGTTACAGAAATGCATCTGTGAAAAATGAAAGGCTCTTAATAACAGCCAGATATGTCCAACATGTGTTTCATTTCTTTTTTATTTTTTTGTTTCAGATCGCAACGAGTGTTTAGAAATTCCTAACGTCTGCAGTCATGGCCTGTGTGTTGATTTGCAAGGAAGTTACCAGTGCATCTGCCACAATGGCTTTAAGGCTTCCCAAGACCAGACGATGTGCATGGGTGAGACCACTGTGTTCCAGGGGCCAGTGGGGGACTGGGACTGGAGGACAGAGCATAAGCGCCTCGCGGAGGCAGACCACAGTCTGTCCTTTGGGTCAAAGACTCTAGCCCTCTTGCCTAGAAGATGCTCCTGTTGTTTGATGCGCTCTGAGACACTCAGGTTATTAGAACTCACCAGAACAGCAGCTTCTCTGTATCTTACCATCATAACTCCATTATGAAATGCAATACAGTAGTAAGAGTGACTGTTTATTTCACACACACACACACACACACACACACACACACACACACACACAGTTGTTCCATGCAAATCCTTGGCTAATTTGGGATTTATCTACATCTTTTATGTTTCATCTCTTAAAATAATTATAAGAAGCAAATATAGCCAAACCATTTTAAAACCCCCAGCAGCTAATGTAATGGTTTGTTGGGGGATGGTGATGCTCAGTGAGTCCTTGGTGAGCTGATAATTAGCAAGTTTCCAGGCATATGGGCCGGATGCCTTGAGGTAGGGGCCTCAGCACAACTCCTTACCTCTGCTATCAACAGTTGGCTGTGCCCCTGGTACACAGTTCTCTCTCTGTGCTCTGCACGCGAAGGAAGAAAATTAATTTTAAAAATTGGCTATCTAAAATTAGCATGTTTTCAGTGTAGAAAAAACCAGGTCCTGCATCTACTTTGGGTATTAAAGGTACAACCTAGATGAAGATCATACTCAGATTTGAGCACACAGAGTTCATTTCCTTCGTATCCATGCCACAAGGGACCCCTAGGGGATGTCATGGTCACTCAGGACCTCAGCTCTTGCATCAAGTTTCTCCATAGTAAAAGGCAAAATTCTCTCACTGATGCTTGTCCAAAAACATTCAGGCTCAGGACCTATTTGCATGGACTTTCTGAGAACACTTGCTTATACATACTTCTCCATGCTTTACTCCTAGAAAGTGTATGCCATCACCAAAAAAAAAAATATATGGGACTTAGAATTCAGAAGTTCACTTAGGAAAAATACTTCCCTATATTGAGCAATTCTACTGTGATAAAAGTCTGTCAGACTCCTCCAACACACAGACCTACCTTACCCAGAGCTTTCTTCCTGAAGAATAGCACTTTTTTTTTTCCTTTGCATGGAATAGTGTCAGCATCCTGGAATTATTCCTGGTTCTGAGTCTGGTCTCCTCTGATAGATGGCTTTTCTATGTCTTATTGATTTTGTAGTATTGAAGATTGAGCCCAGGGCCTTTGCAATGAGCAACATCACTGGCTCTTTTTATTTTTTATTTTGAGATGGACCTTGCTAAGTCCAGCCTTGGCTCAAACTTGAAATCCTCCTGCCTCAGCCTCCCTGAGGATTCCAGGCATATTGCCGCTGTGTCTCCTTCCCAAATATTTTCTTGCTGCATTTGTTGGGGGAAGGGTAATACTATTGAGTTCTAATTAAATTCTAATTGGGATTCCACCACTTCAAATATTAAACTGAAGGTTTCTTTTCTCTCAATTGAATTAAGCTATGTAATTTTCTGAGCAAGTATTTATAATTCTTAATAAAATAAATTGCTTTAATGCTTCAAAAGATTTCTTTATGTACAGTTAATAAGCAAGCCTATTAATTAAAATGTCTCTGCTAAGGGGATGCTTGCATAGGCTAGTTATGTGCACCCCAAGTGCCCATCGCTCATTAAGCTGTGTTTATTATTTTGTAATTTTTTTTAATTTTCTCTACTTCAAACTTATTTTCCTCAAGTAAGTATGCCTCCCTGGGATGATACTGGAAAACTCTTAAATAATTTAATAGCTAGAAAAAAAATACAAAAGCTTAGTAGCCTTTTTTTCTGGGTGTGTACTGAACTCCTCTGAGCTCCGAGCCTGCTCTGTTCACAGACGTGGATGAGTGTGAGCGCCACCCATGCGGGAACGGGACGTGCAAGAACACCGTGGGCTCCTACAACTGTCTGTGCTACCCGGGGTTCGAGCTCACACACAACAACGACTGCCTCGGTGAGTGTTTCCCAGTCCTCTGTTGCTTCCGTTTCCTTTCCACACGGTGTGCTTCAGTAAAAAATAAAGCCAAAGAATGAAAACAACATCTATTAAAATTGGAAATGCATACCAACTTGTCAACTCAGAGGAAAAGGTCATTAGGTGATTACTTATTGGGACTGATTATGGCCATGGTGATTTTTACCCCTTAGATGAATTTAAAGTAGACTTTACTTGGTTCAGTGTTACTGCAAGTATTTTATATAAGCCTTCCTGCTCTGCACTCACAAACCAGCAGCCTCCTACTCAGAAAAGTGCTGCCTCCTGAAATTCACTTTTCCCCTCTGCTTTTGAAGCCTGGATGCTTTTTACCACAATGAGATGCACAGCGACTAGGTGTCCCCTTCACCTCGAAAACTGCTGATCACAGGATGGGACCTGTTCTCTGGCCCACACTGCATACAAGTGTGACTAGGGAGTTAAGGGCCAGGGGTGCAGTTCCCGATTAGGATGGAAGAAATAACAAAAATGACAACAGACACGCACTCTGTGTCCTCCACTTGCCTGTCACCTGCTGCCGATACGGGACCGTGTCACCTCAGTTCCACCTCCCTCCTTAAGCCACCATTTGTTCCTGTTGGTTTTCTTTATTTTTCAAAAATCTACAATTATGAGTGAGCTCAGGGCCAGCCTGAACTACAACGCAAGACCCTGTCTCAAAAAAAAAAAATCTACAATTATGAAAAAATGTGTATCTCAGTGAACATTTTATTCAACTCCCACCTTCTTGACTGTAATTTCTCAGGCTCAAAGTAGTCTTCAGACAACGCAAGAAATTACACATAATCAACCCAAAGCCTTATTAAAAACCTGAACTTCATGTCCTAACTGTTTTTCACTGTAGGTATTGGTCTGTTTGTTTTTGTGGTGTTGAGCATCAGATACCAGCAGCCTTCAAATTTTATCTGGTTATAAATCCATAAATTATACTAATGTCAAAAATAGATCCTGCAGGTTGAAATGCAGTGGGGAACTATGTGGCCTTTTTCATTACACCAACCTTTTTTTTTTTTTTTTTTTTTTTTGAGACAGGGTCTTGCTTTGTAGTTCAGGCTGGCCCTGAGCTCACTGTGTAGCCCAGGCAAGCCTCCAACTCAGCAATCCTCCTGCCTCTGCCTCCTAAGTGCTGGGATTACAGGTGTGAGCCACCATGCCCAGCACACACATAAACCTTTTATGTGTCAGTTTTCTCCATACTGACAAGGAATTGTAATGCAGAGTTTTTATAAACATGTTTTTTGTTTGTTTGTTTGTTTGTTTGTTTCCTTTTGAGACAGGGTCTCTCTTTATAGTTCAGGCTGGCTCTGAGCTCACTATGTAACCCAGGCAAGCCTCGAACTCAGCAATCCTCCTGCCTCTGCCTCCCAAGTGCTGGGATGACAGGAGTGAGCCACCACGCCCGGCACTTATAAACATGTTTTTAAGTTTGAGTTCATGAAATTATACACCTGAAAGAGCTCTCACCGAAAGGCTAATTCCTCTTTACTTTCAGACATCGATGAGTGCAGCTCCTTTTTCGGTCAGGTGTGCAGAAATGGACGGTGTTTTAATGAAATTGGCTCCTTCAAGTGTTTATGTAATGAAGGCTACGAACTTACTCCAGATGGTAAAAACTGTATAGGTAAGAGTTTCAAGACAGTCTGGACGTTGTTTTTATGGTGAGGTGATGTGACTCTCCCACAGAGAGAGACACACACTTACCTCATTACATCTCATTTCCTCCCACATCACATGAAGAGACAGCCTAAGACAGGAAGCTTTGGTATATGATATCACCCGACAGCTAGGAAGTATCAGTATGCAGTGTCTTTACGGGGCAAACCTTGAGGTTGTCCCTGTCTCAGGAAAAGTAGGAAAAAGAAACACATCAAAAAAATCAACAACTTGCCAAAATAAAAACTACACAAGATAGCAGAAGAGTATCTTCGGAGGTACTTGTTCTGATGATGTCACAGATAGTGGCCCGGGAAGTCATGGCTTTTTTGGAAGGAAGTTTGGGTGGCACTGGGACTCAGACCCAGGGCCTTGCACCTGCTAGGCCAGCATTGTACCTCTGAGCTACACCTCCAGCCCAAGTGCTGGTTGACATCATTCAGAATTCAAGTCTCTGCAAGAATAGTATCATGTTTAATTGTTTTCCCTCTTCTTTCTCTCTGAAGACACGAATGAATGCGTCGCCCTCCCTGGCTCTTGTTCTCCTGGGACCTGTCAGAACTTGGAGGGGTCCTTCAGATGCATCTGTCCCCCGGGGTACGAGGTGAAGAGCGAGAACTGCATCGGTAAGACCAATACCCGTGCGGGATTGTGCCGCGTGATAAGCCGTGGTCCCCATTCTGGAAATGCGTAAAGCCCCCACTAGTGCAAGTGTGTGACCTCCAGAACAAGCCCATAGCTGCCTACATCTGTTCTGTTGAACCATCAGAGAAGATTTGGTGATGGAATGGCAGGAGTAAAAAATCCTAGGGATATGGGATTTTTTTCATTAACAGAAATCTTATGCTAGTCAAGGAATTTTCATTGGACTCTAATCATCTTTCCAAATGTCAACAGAGGCTTTCTACTAAATTTAAAGAGTATCTACAAAATGTGTAATCTTTGGCACCCAACTTTAAAGACGTTATTCAAGGTGCCGAGGGTCCTGGAAATGTGAAGCAGAAAATCTTGACGATTCTGCTGAGACATTTTGTTCCTAGGAAAGGCCTCGTGTCAAAACAGAAAATATTAATCCATTTGTCGTAACAGATGTTTTTCTGCTGAAACTCTCCCAGCACGTGGAGTGCTGTAACCACATCAGAAGTGGGTCCCAGAATTGCCTGGTGGGTATGATGAGGGCTGACCTTTATTCAATTCACTCTGTCTCACTTTTGAACAAATTATTCTTTACAGCCTTGTTGAAATTCAGAAGCACTGGCGTCTTGGGGTGGTTTTTCTAATATGAAGGGATTGTTAAGGATTTTTTTTTTTTTTTTGGCCTTTGAGTTGTCCATTTTTTTAATTCTATCTTGGCAAGATTCCATCTAAAAATAGGTAACTGCAGTTTGCATGCAAGTGAGTTATAAAGCTATAAGAAAACATTTATTTCATAGAATTAATTATGTTTCAGGCTGTGTAACTAAACATGCTGGGTACACACGGTATTCTGATTTTCTCTCACAGTGTAGGTTACGTACTATACCATTACCTACGGTTTCAATACTTAAATAATCATATCAGCATCATCTTGGTAAGTTTAGGAAAAGACCCTCTTTTTGCATTCTTAGTTTTTCCTGTGTAACCGTGACTCCCCATCTCTGCACGGAACAGTAGCACGGGGGCAACAACCTCAGTGACTCAGTGAGAAGCGGAAGCACACGTGCCTCTGTGCGCATGCGCTCAGCTGCCTTCTGTCTCACTGGGTGTTTCCGTATCTGTGACTTCATTAGCATTTTATTCAGTCTCGGAAATGTTCTCTTCTTTATTCATCATTACTCGTGTGACTGTTTTTCAACTCGGGAAAGTACCTTTTTAGTTAAGTCGCTTCACTCTGAGAGCATTTCCTCCAGACAGTATCTCCTCTGCCACTTTTCTGCAGATGAGAGTATCCCTGACACAAGCGCATACCTGTGCAGATACACACTCATATGTGTACAAACACGCGCATCCACCCTTCATCAGAGGGTGGTACAGTGAACACTGGCACCTGTCTGGGTGCTGCAAAGACAGGGGCTCAGGCTTTGCCTTCGAGGAACTTACTTCCTGGTGGAAGAGACACATTATGCAGCTGACCCTGGTTTATGAAAGTGCCTTTCTCCGCTGTGGGCAGCACCGCAGTTCCAGGGTGTCCTGGACTTGGGAGCATGGTAGGAAGTGGCAATAATGACAGGGGTGGGATGTCAAGAAACCCCGTGAGCAAAGGGTCAGTGACATTCTGGGTCATTCTTACTGTGGACGAGAAAGGGAGAAAGTGAAAATACAGGTAGCACAAGCCTACGCAGTGGCTGGCTCGGAAGCCTGAGGACCTTGGATCTGTAGACATTGTGGGGCTGGGGGGGCGTTTCTGATTTTAGAGAAGATGTGATGTCACTCATCATTCTCACTATGTGCACACACATCGAGAACTCCGTGTGCTGCACACCGTGCTGGAAGCGGAAGACGCCGGAGCTCACCTTCTGATGTGACTGAAGTTATACAATAGATATTCAAGGAGTTAGAATAACCCACTGAAAAGTGGCTATAAATCATGGTCCGGCACCCTTGTTTGTCTATTTCAAACGCTCCTTCTGAAGTCCCAGGAGGGGGGATGCTAACATTCCCTCATATATCAGAGTTCTCCTCCTTCCATAGGCTCAAGTTACCACATATAGTCAGATGCACGTCCTAGGTAGCAGCCCCACGGCAGCCCAAGGAGCAGGAGAGATGCAAAGCGCAGAAGTCAGCTCTGTGACTCGGTGACCCACCAGGTGGCCAGTGATGATGGCTTGAAAAGTATTGAGAGAACAGAATTAGAGGCTGCCTGCTGCCCGCATGTGGGGTTAAAATCCAGAGGAGAAACAAGCGGTTCCTGGCTCCCGATTGGATGACCGGCGTGGCATCAGGGAGAGGCAGGCAGGCGATCCATGCGAGGGCCTGGGGAGGGGCCGAGGACGCCGGCACAAGCTTGGCTGAAGTTGGACATAATGGAATCAATTGCTTATATACATAACATAATCTCTTGTTTCCCACCAGAGAGCCCCTGGCTATCTGTACTATGACAAATGTATGTTTTCAAATATTAAACATCGTATCAGTTTATTAAATTGATATTAAATCAATATTAAATTCACAAACTCTCCCCCTGTACTGCAGATATAAATGAATGTGATGAGGACCCCAACATCTGTCTCTTTGGTTCCTGCACCAACACGCCTGGGGGCTTCCAGTGCATCTGCCCTCCTGGTTTTGTGCTGTCGGATAATGGACGGAGGTGTTTCGGTAAGGTTTGGCCTGAATTTTCAGTCATAGTTGACACAAAGAAACTTCAAAGCTAAGTGATAATCCACTAGGTAATTGTAAAATTCAAGTCTCAGAAGTATATGCCAGGGGCAGTGTTAAGGTACTTTTAACTATTGTACTGTTTATAATTTTTAGGCTTTCTATTAAAAATCATTATCCCGGTTCATCATTTTCATGTTATTGCTGGCAGATATTTTGCATATTGGTACATGAATTGCTTCTGATATGATTTAAATTACTGAATATTAGCAAGAATTATGACAAGTTTCATTCACTTATGTGCAAATGGATACACCTGGATGACACACTAATAAGTGAGATAAATGGATCATAGACATATAAATGCCTTATCTTTTCTCTGATATGAGAACCTATAGATATAAATGAGTTCCAAAATGTATGATAGATTTTGTGAAATAAATATTCAAAGGGAATTTGGTAGGGGAAAGAATAAATATGACTTGGAAAGAAAAGAAAAAGAATATGTATATAGGGGGTGGGGGCTTGTGGGTGGGTAGGGATATGGGTAAAATGAGAACTCATGTCATATACTCATGTCATGTACAAATTCCCCAATATTGAATGTAATTGTGGGCTGTATATAAAAAGTACCAATAAAGAATTCAATTTTTAAAAAAGAGTTCTAT
>PVIC010022178.1:0-27815 GCA_004025085.1 Thryonomys swinderianus
GCTCTATTGAGGCATAATTTACATACCACAAAATCCACACATTGTAAGCGTACATCTTGGTGATCTTAGGAATTTATGGAGTGCCGCAACCATCGCTACCATTCAGTATCAGGAACAAGTTCAGCTTGAAGAAATACTCTGCGAAGGTAAGGCTGCCCGCCCACACGGCCAGGTTCACGCTACTGATCTCTGCCTACATTCGGCTCCACTATCCCAGAGGGGGAGGGGAGCCAGGCTGTGCACAGATCCTGTGTCCTTTCATCCAACGAGGGGTTTGAGGGTGAGCTCAGAGCTCAGCCACCAGGTTCTCCAACTCGAAGCGAGACCCTTGCTGTTGACACAGAAGTCCACTGCCACTCCCACATCCTTCTGGAAAGTTACAGAGAGCTCACGGTCACACCTCCAGCTCCAGAGCCAGTAGAGCAAGCACGTGATCCAGCCTCTCCACCCAGCCTCCTACACCCACCTCTCCCTGGAAAGACTGAGGGAAACTAGCCAACATCCGGGCATTTCATCCATTGCGAGTCTCCCTCATACTTATGCACTTCTCACATGCTGTGGGCACAACAGCCCCTCACCCCCAGCTGTGTATGCCAACTCAGGGTGCCCAGGGACCCACTCACTGTGTTCTTTCTGTTTCATTAGGCATCAACTAGAAAGCAGAAAGTCGACCCTACTTTAAGGTAAACACTAGAACAAAGGCAGCTGAGCCTTGCTGACATTTGCTAGCGGCAGACAATGGGTAAAGAATGGCTATGAGCAAATACTTGGTTGAGTGTAGAACCTGCTTAAAGACTAGCTTTCCGGGTTAGGGTCAAAGTAGCAGTTGTAGAGGCAGAGTCAATGAAAGGAGGTCTGGACAAAGGATATTCATGCCCTCACAGAAAGCTGGTCTCTCTCTGAGAACTGCCTTTCCTTCTCTGTCTTTCCATCCACAGTACCGTGAGCCAAATCAGTGGACAAGTCTCTCTTTCCTGTCCTTCCTTTCTATAGAATACAGGCTGGTAGTTGATGAGATTTTCCCTCGGGTCTGTCTCCCTTCCACACGACGAGTTCTGTAGGTAAAAGGCCACTCTGTTCAGCTTGGTAACTCTCATGACTATTGGGTGTGAGGCATACAACAGATACTCAACAGATGGTCTACACAGCGTAAGGAGGGCTCACACTCAGGGCATATGGTTCTTTCTTCACCGTGCTGAAAAATTATATAGTTAGGGAAAAACCTGTGGTACTTTGGTGAATTATTAAGAAATACCAAATGGGTGGGAGGCTGTAGGGAAGCGACCTTCCCAGAGTCCTTCTGTGCTGAACAGGCCAGAGGGTGCAGGCTCCTAGCAAAAGGGAACATGTCTACTAACTCAACAGCTACCCTTGAGGGGAATGAGGAAACTAGTTCTTTTTTCACACATGTATAGTCAGGTCTACATCCGGGGGAAGAAATACAAAGATGTGGTTCCCACTTGTGGTGTTTGGAATTTGGCTGTGCAGCTTCGGTTTTGTCTATTACATCCATTACGACATCCCCCGTACTCAGCACAGTACCTGACACACAGAAAGCACCCAGCGGATATTTGTGACTAGAATGAATATTTCAGAACGTGGCCGACTCTTTCCAATAGTGCACGTGCATGTGTACTCTTCGCTCTAAAGCTGTAGACGTCCTGGCATGCACTTTCTACTGGGCATTTCATCCAGCTAGGAAGTCATCTGTGAAGGTGACTAATAAATGAAAGGCAAACTCATGAAACCAAGGGCTGGGAGATCCACCATGTAGGAAATGAAAGTGGCAAAGAATCAAAATCTTTCTGAGCAACCTCAGAAATGCTCAAGGATCCTGGAGCCCGGGAGCCATCAGAAGATGAGCGAAAGGGAGGAAGACAACTAGTGTTTCTTTGGCCCCGGCTCTGAGTCAGGTACTGGGCTTCCGTCTCTTACTTTGGTTCTCAGAGCAAGACCAGATGTTTATGGTGATCGAGACTTTACAGATGAGGAGAGGTGGGGCAGAGAGACTGTATCTCACACCCAAAGTCACCCAGCTAGAAAGCACACAAGCAGAACTTAACTGAAGAGCTGTCTGACTCTAGAGAAACAACTCTCTCCAGGCTGCGGGCATTTCTCTGGATTTGGATTCCCGGCAAGGCTGGGACAAGTCTGGGGCAGCCACTGCTGTAGCCTGCTCTCCAGAAGTAGTGTGCACACCTGTTTCCTGGACTGCCATGCACTTTCCAAACCCCAAGACCTCTTTACCCGTTACAAGTCTGTCTCCAACCTGGCCACTCCAACCTACGTAGCGTAGGCTCCCATCGGAAGTGCCTTAGCAGGGTGACCGTTCTGGTGGGGCCTGGGCTGTTGTTCAGGGACGTCTCCTTGCAATCACACAAATGCTTGCACTTCAGCCTTGGCTGCAATAGGGGGGCCTCCCAGAACTGGCACAGCCAACATCTCTTGCAGCCCTGCCCATGCCACACAGCACACACAACATGGCCGCCCAGTTTCCTGGAACCTTCCTAAAGTGCTGAAGAGGGATTCTGAGTGGCAGGTCACCCTGGTGCGAAGATTCAGGAGGCCTGGGTTCCGGTTCCTGCTTTACCTCATGGTGGGCCAGGCTCTGTAGGAGGACGAGAAGTCCTTAGGCAAATCTTCCTTCCTCCCTGGCCTCAGTTTCTCATGCATAAACTGGGACAGTCTGGCAGACCACGTCTAAGCATAGCACTTGGCACGGCGTGCGAGCCCTTGATGCCTGCCCAGTCCCACACAGTAGCCACTGGCCACATGGGCCTACTGCGTACTTGAAATGAGGTTAGTGTGACTGAAAAGCTGACATTTTAATTTTATGTAATCTTAATGAATTCAGATTAAATTTAAATAGCCCACGTGGTTGGCGGGTCCTCTACGGGACCTTGAAGCGAGGCGACTTTGGCTCCCAAAAGCAGGATTTACGGTGGGACAAGGTGGGAGTCCAACTCACAACCGGGGAAGTTCCAATCTTTTCTTCCACTTTCCAGACTCAGGACAGCACACGGCGGGAGGCGGTCTTTCGGGAACTGCCTTCCCACGTCCGACCTTCCGTCCAGAGCACCGTGAGCTCAAACAACGCGGCTTCCTTACAAGCCGGCACACGGCCCAGCACATGGAGCGCAGTGTCGGTCACGATCGGGGCTCCAGACACGAAGCCACCGGGAGAGGGGTGTGCCAGGCCAGGGCTGGGGCTCGGGGCCGCCTGGGAGGGGCCGGGCTCCATCCCTAACACTGCAGGATGGAAGGTCCTCGCACCGGTGCCGAGCGAGCACAGCTTCTCTCTCTGATGAAGCCACAAAAGGTATTACAATACAAGGCACACTGCCATTCAGCTCCCTCAAAACACGCCCCTCCCCTCGCACACAGGTATCTCATCATTCTTGCACACTTTCTGAAGCAGTTCTAAAAGTTCTTTTTCCTAAGCATCTTTATGAAGTACAATTAAAACAAAAGTACAGTAAGTGCTGCTACTGAGGGCCATCCAACAGACGGGCAGGTTCTGGAAAACATTACGCTCGTCCTTATGCCCTTTATTCATCCGTTCTGGCGCGGGGCAACTTCTAGCTGTCGCCCAAAGTCAAATGACTGTGAAAAAAAATAAATGCTTAAAATCAGTTCAGGACATTAACACACCCAGGATGGTGCAACTGAAGATACTCACAAAAGAGGACTTCTGTAACTGCTTCAGAAAGTCCTAAGGACAGTAAGATGAGTGTGTCTGAAGCAAGAGGGATTAACAGCAATGTGTCTTTTGCTATAATATAATTTCTACATCTAGCCACTCACTGCATTTTTTTTTTGATTTCTGACAAAGTTGCCGACAGCTTGGGATGTCAAGGGGTCACTCTCTGTGCTATTTAGATGATACTTTTGTACTAGAAGAAAAACAGAGCTCTACCCACTACACTAAAAGACAAAACCATCGAAGAAGAAGTCCCCAGCTCCCATCCCTCCCAAACATGCCCGCTCTGAATGATACACACCAGCACCAGCTTGGTAAATAGTTCCCTCCTCATCGAACCCCTGCAGGTATCATTAGCACCAGCCAGAGAAGTTTCAAAAGTCCCAGGGCCCAGCCTGGGTACCACATACAACTAAATGAGAGACGGTGCAGGTGGCAGCTGAGCAGTATTTTTTTAAAGCCCTCCAAGTTGATTCTGTTGTAGAGCCGAACTACCAACACCACTGCTCAGAGGGACATATCTGGATAGAAACTCCAGCATTTACTGTGCCGTGGGCCCAGATCCACATCCTACACTCGAGGCCTAATCACATCACGTGGATGCATTGCTTAGCACACACTTCCTTCTGCAATGAGAGTATTTCTCAACTACCATCATCTTTAATAAAATCTAACTTGGGCCAGTTCTGCATTGTTAGTGTTGACGAGGAAATTCTCCATCGAGTCAGCAACAGGAGGAGGTAATGCTTGGAAATCAAGCCTTGAAGAAGCATTAAACTGGCTTCTGGAGCCCGCAATCCCTCCAGAGGTGGCGCCTGACAACTTCGGCACACTGCCACCTGGTGGGGCCTGGCCTCAACTTCATCAGGCTCCTCGTCCTTGGGCTTGGTCCCCTTCCCAAGATGTATGTAATTTAGGAAAATGTCATGCATTTTCAATCCAATTTACTGGTGCCTTCCACATTGATCAGACTTCCTTCTCCTTTTTCCTCCCATCTGGTTAATGTAATTATTGCTTTCAGATGGCAAAGCCATTTTATGTAATAGCTTTGTTTGTTACTATGGTTACAAGTTTAGTAGCATTTGGGAATATAAATCTATCTTCATGGAAAGGAGCTTTCTATTTGTCAAGGTGCAGCTCTTACATACGTCAAAAAGGAGGCCGAAGAGTAGCATTAGTTTCCTGTCATAAGGAAAGTCGTCTTGGCCTAATCATACTGGGGACTCTTCGAGCCGGGACTAGACTCTGCAGGGAAACTCCTAGGAGAAGCTCAGTGAAGCTGCTAGGAGAATCAGTGAATCTCTCTTTGGGAGAAAGCAGGAAAAGCAGGCTGCAGGAAGCTGCGGCGGCCGGGCCAGAGGCCTTGGGCTGCATCACTGAAGTTCGTGCTGGGCGGATGAGTCTTAGTGAATGATGGGCCGGGGCTGAGAGCTAATCTCCGAGGAGCTCGGTTCCTCTTGGTGCGCCCTCTTCTTCCATACGGCCGACCCATCGCCCCTCACTTCCCAGTGGAAACGGACTCAGAATCCCCCTTCAGAAAGTGGCAGAAGTTCAGTGCTGGTTTCAACCCACCACCCTCCAGTGACGCAGAGCGTCAGCGCTTCTGCTGTGTGGCATTTCACACCCAGCGGAGCCAGATCCGGCGCTCAGAGCACGGAAACCGCGCCGCCACGCAGCTGGGCTTTGCTCCCGATCGGAGCCCACAAGCGCCGACCCCGAGTGCCGACTGCTGCTCCTCACGACGCCCCTGGGGTGCGTGGTGCCACCATCCAGCAGCACTGCCACTACCCCGTTAGCCTGCCTTCAGCGCCCAATTCTGTTTCCATTCTGGGGAGCGCTGGTAGCCTCACTTTCCAGAGTCCAACAGAGAGCAAGAGCAGTGGCGCGCGCGCGCGCGCGCGCGCGTGTGTGTGTGTGTGTGTGTGTGAAGTACTGTCTGCGCTGTCATTACAGCCTGATCCGAATCCAGTCACCTTCTTCTCTCCTTCAGAGAAAGTCACTGATTGGCAGCGCTGTGGTGGTTGCCGGGTTACTGGTGACCTAGCTATGCCATTCCAATGCACTGTGGCAGGGCAGGCACCTGTCTGTTTACATCCCTCCCGTGGCAGGATAATTTGCAGTTCTCTAATTTCATGATAATTATGATCAGAACTGCTGTGTGGAAACGAGGCACTCGGGCCGCACGATGACCAAGCAACAGCTACCACGGAACTAGTCACTAACGCCAGGATTAGTCGCGGCCTTTGAAGAAAAAGTTATGTAAGAGGCTTTATTTTTCCTCCCCACCTGATGGAAAGCAGGTACCCTGGAGGTACTGGGAGTTTTTTTTTTTTCCTTCTTCTTCTGGCAGGTGGAGATGGAGTTGCGCAGGTCTGTCCTGTTCTGGGCATGTCTGGGTACCCTGGCGACAGGGAGGGGACACCAAGCGATGCGTGAGCCCTAGCAGAGGGCCTCAGGCCCCGAGGGGCACCTGGCCCGTCTCCACGGCTGCCGAGTCCTGGCAAAGTCAGGGATTATTAAGTTGCTGAGCAGACAATGGAGGAGCTCAGCAAGCCTGGGCTGGGACGGCGGGGCAGAGAGCTCAGGAGACGGCGGGGCCGCCTAGCCTTCCGCTGGAACAGAAACTGCAGAAAGCAGGAAGGACCCAGAGGATGAACTCCACAGACCAAAGGGCCCGCAGCGGACTTGGGCTCCCGCACCACTCCCCACCCCCCAAAGCCGGCTCGAGGCTGGTTTTCTTCGTGATGGTGACATAGGCCTTCTTCTTTGTCCTCTGCGTGGACTGTTCTGCTCTGAGGCTGCTCTGGGCTTCACCAAGCATGGGCAGAGGAACCCACACAATGCGGTGCTCAAGCATGTGGAGCAAGAGTCACTGGCCCTCGACACTGCAAGTGGCTCCTCATTCAAGACAGGAGAAACCCAAGGCCCTGAGGGGCTGCACGGGAGGTCCAAAGCCCCACAGCAGGTAAATGGTAGAGCCATCATTGAATGGGCACTGGCCGCCTCCACATGACGCTGGAAAACACGATTCCTCCTGGAGGGAGGGCCGTTCATGTGGCAACTCCAACATACACAGCAGCTCTGTGGGAGTGCCTTTGCTTCCTCCATAAAGCCTCTTCTGGGGACAGGTGTATTTTAAGAGTTGTGAATGGTTTGCCTATTTACTGCCCTTACACAAAGACCCCCACACTAAAGTTCACTCGAGACCAGCGCATCTCATCCTCCTGACCTGCTGATCCCTGGAGGCAGGTGAGGACAAGTGGGAGGTCCATACTGACCCCTCTCCTCTGTGCCGGAGAGCTGAGAGTACAACGCTTCCTCAAGCGTAAGGTTTTCTCTTTGCACTGGTGTTTTCTCTTCCTCCCTTTTGCTTGCTACCCGCTTTTAATACAAAGAATAGTTTTGACGTTTTGTAGTTGTGTCTGTACTGTAAAATTTGGTGAAGAAGGGGGTATCGAGCAATCAATAAACTAAACATGTGCTGTGAGTCTGAAGTTTCAGAATCAGTTATATGGGAAAGAAAATTATGAAGAATTTACAAAAGAGTCAAGTAGGACCACACATGTTCCTGAGTTATCCATGGGTTAAGGGGAAGGTTTATGTTTAGTTCAGTGGAAAAAAACAGAAGGCAGATCAGGCAGTTCCCTTATATCCCCACGCTGGCCTCAGTAGGTTACTATCCACTGCACTAAGGTCAAACCAGGAAGAAACAAAGGCAGGGAAGAGCACTTCTGGAGGCTTTGGAACTGTGCAATTTAGAAGAGAACTATGACAACTTGGAACATGATTGATAAACCAGAAGAGAAAGAAGAGCAATTGACATTTTCTGGATGACTACAGTGTATCTAATTCACCACCAACCCCTTGATCACCCATCTCTATCATCTTTCTAGTTAATTTTTTCTTCTAGTATTTCTCTAAGGTTGATTTCATCATCCTTATTTTATGGAAAAGGAAGTAAGAAGGCTGTTTGTTATCACTGAAAGCTCTAAAAGACTTGTCATCTCTGGCCTGTGGTCTCCAAGCCCAACCAGCACTGAAATGTGAGTCCCTAAAAAATAGAGTAGGGCTACAAATATAAAAGATGGTGATTTAGGTTATGGGATGGGTTCACAGAAATAACTCATCAGTCTTCACAACTGTGCTATGGGCACATGCCGGAATATTTTATTATACTTGAAAAAGACATTTTAAAAACAGAGGTTGGTTCCTATCTCTGGGACTTTAGAGTGTGACTTCTAGAATCCACTTGACCTCTGCATTACATCTTCCTTATCTGAGAAATCAGCAGACTAGAATCTGAGAGGAAGGATCTTATAAAACGTGGCCTTTAAAAAAATTCAGCCCTGAACCAGACACAGGGCAGGTACTCAATTGACAGCCATTCACTATTTAAATTTTTAACATTTTGATGAAAGTAAGGAATACACAAAACTAAATGCACGAGGAAAACAGTCATGGACCTATTACCCAGCTTGAATAAGTCATGGAAAACAATCATGGACCTATTACTCAGCTATGGCCAGTTTTGCTTGCAGCCGATTTACCTTGCCAATCATTAAAAAAGTTCATACTTTAAAGATATACATATGAGAAATAACTTCATTAAAAACAAAAAAAAGGTCAGTGGCTTCCCAGAAGAGTTGGAGCAAATCCTCCTGTCCAACTCACCCAATGGCATGCCACATGCTGGGTGTGAACCAGCCAAGTCCCATAAGAGATGTAGCACACAGGGCTCTACAGGATCCTATGCAACTTGTCCCTTAGTCCACGGTGACTACGCACAGGATGCTCTGTTTGGAGATGAGCACAGAGAGACGTAAGCACAGGCAGAGGTATACACGGGAAGTGTCAGCCCACTGACGACAAGCATTGACGCTCTCCTGGAACCTGCTCCTGCCTCTTGCTATCCACTGCCCACCCAACAGGGGAGCTGGTCCAGCCTTTTACTTGCTAACAATTCATTACCTCTTCCAAGTATGAGCTGATGACTGTCTCAGGCTCATACGGGTGCTGTCCTTTATCCTTCAATGAACCACTGAGCTGGCATGTGACTCTTACTTAGAACAACTCTTCCAGTGCCACTGTCACCAATATATGTTCATACTATAAGCACATAAAACATTAGTCACAGAAGTAACTATGGTTACCTCATCCTAGAATTCTTTGAAATAGTAGACTTCTATACTTTTTTGAATATGAGTTACTAACTCTATACTTTTACATGCTCCAAAATGTACTTGTTACCCATCAATAGAGTTTTATTTTAACAGAAAGGAACTTTGCCTCCCTTCTATTGTTATGAGTATGATACGTGTAATTTTATCTTAGGGCTATACGGTACTTATAGTTTACTAGAGTGGGGAGCTGCATTTTTTTTGCTTTTGAGACAGGGTCTCGCTTTGTAGTTCAGGCTGGCCCTGAGCTCACTATGGTGCCCAGGCAAGCCGCCGCGAACTCAGCAATCCTCCTGTCTCTGCCTCCCGAGTGCTGGAATGACAGGCGTGAGCCACCACGTCTGGCATTAGGGAGCTGCATTTTAAGGGGGAATTTCTATCAATGGAAAGAAATACTAAAATACAAAGAATATTTTTTGAGTCCTTCCTGTTCCATGTTCAAATCCCCAGGCAGCTGGCATCTCTCTTTCTGGCCCTTTGGGCTGGCCGGGGAACAGACACAGGGCCGCCTTGAGGAAGGCCTGGCCAAAGACTGGAACACACAGAGTTCCAAAGGTTGGTTTCATATCGCAACTCTGTTTCCCACTAGCTTGGGACCCTAGACAGGTCAGGCAACCTTTTCATCTTCACAGTCCTCATTAATTAGGACAGCACGAACACGCCTTGAAGTTAATCACTGAGCTGCTAATACACAGGACGGCGCACAGACAGAAGCATCCGGGCAATGTGTGCAAAGTCCTCTGTAAACTCGAACGACTACAGCAATGCGAGCAGCAGGTTGTCATTTTCAGGGATTCAAAGGTATCTCACAACTGAGAAAGCCCCTCCGTATCTACGATTATGGAATGCTCTCCCAAGTTGTGGTAAACCTTGTCAGGGAAAGTGTTGAAACAGCTCGCAGCTCAGAGTCTGTCACCTGGACCCCACTTATCTTCTCTAGATAGGATCAACTTCCAAGTACATTCCAAATATTCCCGCATGAAAATCTAAGAGAGAGAGAGACCAGTGAGTCGGCCAAGGGACGTCACGTTTCACACACTGAAAAGCCATAGAGCTCTGTTTCCCCAGCATCTCCCCAACCCCACGGAACCAATGACACATTTTCCTCAGGGGCCTGTCATACAGACTGATTCTGTCCTCAGAGAGAAGTCCAGGCCATCCTGAGAGAGAGACCATTCCCAGAGAGGCTTCTTAGTTAGGGGAGGTACATCGCCATGGATACTGGAAGCGACCAGCAGACACGCCACTGGAGATGGTGCTTTGACTATTTGGACCTCAGTTTCCCCTCTAGGAAATCTAAGAAGGGTTACAGTACTGTCAGGATTCTTTCTTGCCCCAAATCCCACAAGCCTGTGAGTTCTGACTTATTTTCCTACTAGTCACTATGACAACACGGGTTCTTCACAGTCTCTGACCAGTGAACAGTGCAAAAGTGGTGGGAATTCAGCAACCACCTTTCAGAGAAATAACAAATGCTGCTTCCTTGAATTCTTCAGCTGGATATCATTCATCTTAGGAACAGAGCTTCTGACTAAAAATTCGATAAAATTCTATGGAACAGAAGAATGAGTAAACGGATCACTGGATGCATTCATGAATGAAGCCACACTGCCCTTGCTTTATGCATGAGTTCTTTCCACAAGACAGAATCTTCTGGAAGGCCGGGGCAAAAGGTAATCATGGCCCTTTGTAATATGTCTATGGATTGCAATTCTACCCTGACGAAATGCCTTTCACACACAACAGCTGAGAATGCTACATATTTCCTTCCTGTCAAGTAATGAATTCTGAGGGATGTCCAAGAAGTACTTTATTTAAGGAATAACTTAATCCTAAAGTCCTAAAGATTAGTTTACTTCTGAAAACAACTAAAATTCTCAACCGGAAGTTCACGGAACCCAACAACAATACCCCTAAGAATTTGATGCACGCAGGAGCTTGGGAAATACTATTTGCCAAACGAATATCTATGTAATAACCAAATATGGAGATGTTAAATCAAGACAAGAGACAGTCAAAAAAAAGAAAAAAAAACTACTCATCTGTTCTTTTAGAGCTCCTTTTCAGAAATGAAAGAGATTTTGACATCATCTAATCCAACTCTCTCATTTCACAAGGGAAGAGTCTAGAGTTCAGAGAGATCCTGTGGTTCCCCTCAGAGCTCTACCGCAGGTTCACAGAAGACCTAGGATGGTGCCTGAGGCTCTTCGGATGTTGTCCGGGATGCCCTACTCACTTTTGAAGCATGCCAAGTGTAATGCAAGGCTCACCTCTGGGCACAGACTACTGGATGAGACTCCACACGGCACCGAGGCTGGCATGTGAGCTGTCCAGCTGGCCATGTCCAAGGAGGTTCACTTGTACCTCCAAAAGTTTGCTTTAGCTCCCAAACTACATGGTCTCAAGTCCAAGAAGAGACACACAGGGCCCCTCCTCCTTCCCGCTTTTGTCTTCTGCGGGAGCTGGGTCCACTGGAAGAGCATTGTACAGTGCCCCTGCTGGGTCTACAAGGCCCCTTCTCGGTTCAATTAACGAGCCATAAATAACCCAATGAAGGTGTCAGCAAAGAGGGTAATTCATCATCCGGTGTCAGGGGGCTGCGCCTTGCGATGCGCACGCTCATTCACAGGCCGGCGCAATGTGTGAAGATTTATTCCTGGCCAGGTCCTTCCTCCTTCCAGTCCCCCCGCCGCTACCAAAATTTATCTTCCCTAGGAATCCTCACAGGTGTGATGACTTGACAAATAAGCTACAGGGTCTGGTATTCATCACTGGCTGCTCTTTGTTGGGATAAAGGCAGCACAAGATAAATTTATTTTCCAGGGAAGGTACTTGTGATTCAAACATGGTCAAGGAAAGCAGCATGGGGTTATTGCCGTCCTCCTGGCTGTGTGAAAGGAGGGCGGGAGGAGTGCAGGCCAGCCTCTGCCTCCAGGTTTTCCTACTGGAGGAAGACCAGCTGGGACATCACCGTGCCGGTGCCCTTAGATGCCACCGTGGACACTCCGGTATATTCTCTTGGAAATGCTGGATTGGAAAATCTTATGCTACAAGGTACCCGAGATGGTTAGAACCTCGGCTTTGCTCTCCAGCTTTGGCTTCCGTGGAGCGCTGGTCTCTGAAATGTGAACGTGTTCAACAGTCCTCTGGGATCACGCGGAAAAGTCAGACTTTCAGGGCTCCCCACCCTTCAGAGGTCCTGTGGGGGTGGAGAGCGCAGCCCAGGAACGTGCATTCTCATCAGGTTTACCAAACCCCTTTCTTGCAGGTGTAAGGGGCTTGGGACGCGCACCCCAGATCAAGACCCGCTGCGGAGCCATGGGGAGCGTTCTGCACAGGTGAAAATGTTTTCCGTCACTGCCGCCCCACACTGTCGCCACCAGGCACCCACAGTCCTTGAATACTCGAAGGAGGGCCAGTGTGAGAGATGTGAGGTGGCAAGCGGGTACCATACTGGACGGCGCGGCTCTGTATAATTAATGCTGCCACTCTGTAATTTTTGCAGAGCGTGAGCAAAGTAAAACCTCACCGTGCGCAGGAGACCTGAAATTCCAGTCTCCTCCCACTCCCCCTTATTTTGCCAGCTAATAAACATCACAGGCCTCTGGGACACACCTTATTTGATCACTGTGAAATGGGAGGAGGAGAGGCATATCCTCCTACTTCCATCTCCAAGGTCAGTACAAGCGAAGGCACAGAGGGATCCAACTGCCCAAAAAGTATTTAAGCGGATCAGTGGGAGACATTTTTGAGAAGACACAATCTCGCTCACTCAGGACTGGGTCCCTGGTCTCTTTTTTCCCACAACTGGGAGGGGAAACAAATATACAAGGGACCCCATCCCTAGAGGTCCCACTAGGTGATTTGCGTCTTGTGGGTCTCTTTAGTTGAGCTGTCTTAGTGCCTCGGTGTCATGAGTTGATTCAAAGCGTTTATCTTTCACGGTTATTTTGACTTTGGGGAAGAGCCACAAGCGACAGTCTCAGATTCAGTGATGAAGGTAGATGAGAACACCCCATGAGGTTTTCATGACCCTTTCTGTTAGACAGCCCTCAGCAGCAGCATTCACCATATTCCTTTCAGCACTTCTTGTGAGGCCATGCAAGAAGACTTTCAGGGCCGCTTCACCAAGCAGTGGGTAGGGATCATCGTGCTCAAAGCGGAGGGGCAGATCTTGAGGGGGACTCACGGCAATGTGCCTTTCATCGTCACAAACTTTATTTACACATTCGCTGTGTCTTTTGGTGGCCCTTATATTTTACATGTTAAAGATCCTCTGGCTGAGTGATCAGTCAAGTGTCGGAGGAGGAGGAGTGTCCGGTCTAGGAGAGAATTCTAGGTGAGAGCGTGCAGCAAGACTTCCGGCCCAGTGAGTGGGGTGGGGAGGGCCCGAGCAAGCATCAGCCAAGAGGTGGTCATGGGAACTGAGCCGGCACAGAGGCCCATCCCAGACAGAAGGGGACATCCCACGGGTCTCTACTGGACTCCCAGGCCAAGCTCCTGTCCTCACTCCATCCTCCGGCTCCTCCTGGAAGCACAGGGCCAGCTCCAGGGGGCAGGGTGAAGAGTTGGGGAGAGGCCTGGCTCCCGCTTCCACAGCCACAGCTCTGCCAATCTCTCAGACTCCTGGAGCCTTTCAAGTCTCCGACATTTGATTCCTCCCTTCTCATCAAGTGGCCTTATTTTGCCTCTGGAAAATAGGCGGTGGTATCAGAACTGTGGGCCTCGTGCCAAGACTTTCTTCTGTTCTATCTTGCATGGGGCCCAAGTACCTCTCCTTGCACAGAACTCTGTAACAAAGCTCCTCACCAATCACCAGCCTCGAAAAGCACCTCTAACCAAACCAGAAAAGGGACATTCCCTGGGGAAAAGTCCCACTTTTTTCCCTCCAAATTCTTCTGCCTTATGATTGTAATGACACAGAACCCCAGGTTTCTCAGCTAAAACAATCATTTTCTCAAAAACCAACTCAATGTTTGGGTACCAAGTAACGCCACCACATTGGCTTGAGACTCCTGCTGAACACAAACTGGATCCTGGAAGCTATACTCTGGAGCTTAGCTATGGGACTTGTCCCAATTCAGAGTGCTTGAGGTAATTTCCAGAAATACATCAAATCAAAAGGTATTTTCCCAAAACATAATGATCCAACTGTACCGGGAGAGCACCATCTTCTGTTTGGGATGACCCAACAGTACGAATGTCTTTGAATTCATCCTGAAAACCAGGGCCTGCCTGAGTGGATGCATTTTCGGGCGTTACTAATGATGGGAGAATTAAGAGCCTTGAGAAGGACAATTGCTCGATAAAAGTATAAGAAACAGAGCTGCTGTGGGCAGACATGGACTCAATTTCATTTTCACTGGGCAAGTAGTAGGTTGAGAGAGACAGATTCTTCTAAAGACTTGTTCAGCTGAGATTGGGCTGCGCCACTGTTGACCGTGCTAAGGAAAGACCATTAAGAGCATTCAGATTATCAACCATTCATTCATAGTTCATAGCTACATATTCATTGTAGGAAAACGAAGGCCTTCCAAAGATCACATAACTAACAGATACATAAAAGTTTTCATCTGTCTTTGTGTTCCTACCTAGCACTCAGTTTCCCCGTGCACAGTGAGGAAAGAGTTCCCATCCAACAGCCTGAGCTATGTAACTCGAGTTTGCCTAGAGGTATGGCACGGTGGGAAGGGCGACTCCCTTCAGATCTAGCTGCTACCCACCATTTGTCAGGGTGGGTAACTGGTTGGGAAACCTCCCAAGCAACCACCGCTCCTGCAGATGACTCAGTAGGTGGTTCCGACTCATCTGAGTCAGAACCAAGCCCACGGCCCAGCCCCACGCCAAGACTCTGGTGTTGTCGAGATGTTCTAGGCTGGGCTGGTGTGTGACGCTGAGGACCTCTGGTGTTCGCTGGGAAGGGACGAGTCTCCTTTCTGAGAAGTGGTCAGGGAGTGGGGAGCAGCAAGAGAGGCTGCTGAATTTACTCCATGGCCTGTCTGTCTCAACTCCCCGTCGTGGAGCTTGTGGAAGGCTCTTTCTGTCAGGAAACTTGCCATTTGACGGGTCGAACCTCCTCCTTACCTGAGACTTTACAGTGGCCTCGGGAACTGTCTTGAATCTGTGTACGTACAGTGCTTACTTCTAGTCCTGCTTCCCAAGGCTGTGACCCTGAGCAAGTCTCCTACTGTGCACAGCAAGATGCCCCCCCGATATTCCATCACCAGCCTAGCTGTTCTCCAACACCATGGTGATCACTCCACTCCTCTGTCCTAAGCCCCCCCCCCCAGCTCCCCATAGATCACGCCCAAACCCCCAACTCATGTTAGAATTCCATTCTGTTATTGTTTAAGCCCCAGCTTCCTCCGTTTGTCAGCTGTGCTCCATATTCTGGGCAAACGGACAATCATTCACTTTTGCCTTGATGCACTGTGAGCTCCTCCCCTGCATTGTCCTGCCCCCTTTCACTGGGGATGGACTTTCTCTTCCTCTTGAAATTCTGTCCCACCTTCCAGACCTTGCTCCAACGCTCTCTCTTCCAAGCAGCTTACCCAGCTCATTCATCAAGAAGGTCCCCTGATCTCTCAAGCCACGCTCATTCATACCTTTCAGTAGACACAGAACACTCTGTTCTGAATTTCCGGCATTTGTGTGATTGACTGCTCTACCCTCATGGATGACGTGAGCTAAAGTACACAAATATGTACTGATGAACAAATGAATGAATTCAGAAGAATTAGATGGATGTTCTGAAGTACCTACCGCTGTGGTATTTCTGTACAGAGGTGGCTGCAGATCAATAATAAAAACAATCCAGCCCCAATCTTTTCACATGGAAAAGGGCAGAGGCATCCGTGTAATCCATCCCATGGGCCACCTGATGTCTTCGGGTGTGTGCAGGCAAATTGCCCCAAACCAGATGTAACATCTGCTTTGAAAGGCCACAGAGAGATTGGGCTCCCTCGTTTTCCAATGGGATGAGAGGTGCCCTGGAGTCCTCCAGCTGACAGTTGCTCTGCAAAGAGACACCTGCTGAGTGTAGCACCCGCTCCTGCTCTGCTCCATCTGCGTCCACAGGGCTGGGTCAGAGAGGCCTCTTGGCAGTGAGCCAGGTGGAGACGTGGGGTTTGGTTTTGTCGTACTCAATAGGTGGCCTAGGGCTGTGTTAACAAGGCTCCTGCTTCCGTGCAACCAGCTAATGAGCCTGCGTGCCTGCTCCACACTGGCTCGGTGTAGGCCACATGGAGACAGGAAGAAGGCGCCACTGAAGAACTCCTTCCCACATGCTGAACTAGCAAAGCTTGAGAACTAGCAAAGACCAGAGGTCCTTGGAGGGTTTGTTCAAAGCAAATGGCGAGGCCACCACACCAGAGGGTCTGATCAGCAGCTCTGGGACAGGGATCAGAATTTGCATTCCCAACACATTCTTGGGCTATGCCAATATTCTCAACCAGGGGACATACTGTGAGAGCCATAGCACTAGCTAATGCCAAGAAAGGCAAATGAGCACCATCAGAAGTTGGACAAGACATATGTGATCGTCTCCCTGCCTCTAGGTTCTGCCCTATTACAAGCTGTCCCCTCCTCTGCCATAGAGACCAGCTTTCTGCCTATCATTGGCTCCAATGCCATTTCGTTGCTGACAAAATAAAATTCAAACTGCACAGCCAAGATTATACTGAGTAAGCCTTAATTGTGTGCCAGGCCCTGTTCTAAGTCTTTGACACATTATTAGCTCATTTAATCCACATCATTCTATCCAATAGGCATTACTATTATACTCATTTTAGAAATAATGAATCTCAAAGGGAGTCCTCTGAAATATTTTCTGAATGAGTGAGTGTAGGGAGGCTCCTAAGCATTCATGTTATGTATCGCAGAGGGTTGTGTCTGTGCCAAGGAGACATCACAAAAGGAAGGACTGACTGGCCGACCTGTTCTTTATTCCTGTGTTACACCAAATAACCCATTGGCTTGCTACTGGCTGGGCACTCTGGCTTTTGCAGACATCTCCCCACTGGGAGGAAAGCCAGAGTTAATCCCTTACACGGGGTGGTTTAATCATAACCAGATACTGGAGGACAGCAGAAAGGAACACAGTGATCCCACACAGTCCAAGGAGAAAGACTCATTGAAGCTTGTGTTGTTCACACTACCAAGAAGGGCCCTGCTGCAGCCTGAGGTTTCTTAATCTTTCTGCGAAAAAAGAGCACGAATATGTCTCTCCTGATTATCACCACCACATGCACCAAGCCAACATCTACACATGCATATTACACTAATGCAATACTAATGCTTACCAGGGAACAGAAACCAGGTCATCTCTGAGAGTCTATAAATGGACAGCCCTCTCCGTCTATAACTTATTTATATTTCCCGCCTTTTGCTCAACTAGCCTTGAGGGCCAAACAGAGAACACACCACACATAAAGTAACCGGTACAGATAAATAAAACATCAGACTCAAACTGGTAGCAGCACGGCCCACTGCTTTGGCGAGGTGGACGCCCCCCCTGCTGATGCCGCCCATGTGATCAGCAAAACACAACCCAGGGAGACAGCGCAGGTGGTCAATCCCAAGACATGTGTCCTTCGCCAAAGGCACTGAGCTTTGGCCTTTCTGGGGAATGCTGTTTGTCACGGATGGAAGTAATCACCTCACAGTAATGTGAACCAGAGGCTACCAGACTTGAGGAAAATGAGGCTAACATTATGCGATGTATCACCAGCTGAAGTGTCTGGGTCATCTCCAAGGGTTCCCCTTGCAGTGGGCCCTGTGTGTCTTGCAGTTAGTTACCAGCTTCCAAACTCACATGGAAACGCTAGCTGTGTGGGAGTCTGTACGCAGGACTCAGCAGAGTCCTAGTGTACATTTCTAGCAGGAAAACAACCACGGCAGGTCCCCGCGCTTCTGAGTACACTGAAGACCGATTCTGGACCTCTGTTAGTGCCCGTGCTCCTTAGGGCTTTCTCTCCAGCTGCTCACGAACACCCCTCTCTTCACCGGATCCAAGTAGGTTACTCTTGCTCCTGTCTCAGCTTTGCTTCCTGCTAGGAAACCCACAGAGTGCCTGGAGAGAGAAGCAGGGGCCATCTTTACACATCTCACAGGCCTTCAGCCTCGACCCCCAGACCTTTGTCCCCTCTGCCTGCAGCAGTTAGCAATGGGAGACATTTGCTTCAGCATCTACTATGTCATCATGACACAGTAGATCTCTTCAAATGCACATCACTGAATTGCTAGGAGCCCCAAAGACCAAATGTGTCCAACCAGAGCTGCTGTGCCCGAGATGGGCACTGCCCAGAACCACAAAACATCTGGGCCAAGAAACTAGTCCTTGTTCTCAATGCTCCGGCTTTTTCTTGTACAAAGAACTAAATACGTCTTAGTTAGAAAAATGGGCAGTTACTACAAATGAAATGCACAAGACACGCATTTTGACGGGGCAGGGGAGATGGAAGAATTGCCTGGTGCCAAGGACTACAATTCTGAAGCCATTCAAAGGAAGTCACTTGAATGCACTGAAAACACTCCTATCATGAGGCACGTTGCTCTCTTCTGGAATATCTCATCGCATCTGTACACACGCATGAGGAACGTACTATTATTACAAACCCATCCAATGGGGAAGGAAACAGATGCACACACCTGACGGGAGGCAAAGCTGGAACTAGAAGGCATGAAGTCAGGCCCGAGTTCAGACCACCTTCCTCGGCCACATGACCTTTTCTGAGCCCACTGAGAACATGACTCCCAGCACCAGCCCTCTGAGGCTTTTGTCTTGGTGGAAAAGCCCTGGCCCCTGTCCAGCTGGAAGGTGTAGGTATCCAAGCATGGGAAATCCTGCCTCGCTGAGCCCCTCAGTTCCCAAGCAGCCCAAGAAGAGATGATCACAGATTTTTCTGAACCTAGATGTGACCATGTGGTCCAATGTCTCGATAATGCTCTTACCTGGGTGCTGGAAACAGGAAACATACGCTGACCCTTTAGAGCCTATTCTTGTGGGCGATACCATCAGTTCTTCAAACCCTCTGTCCAGCACAGCAGGGTCTGGCACCACCGACAGGCAGCCAGGTACAGCTGGGAGCATTTTGAACAGGCACACCTGGGTTCAAGACTCGGCTCCAACCAAAGCTACTGTTTGCATGACCTTGAGTAAGTCACCCAGTCACTCTGACCATCTGGGATCGTACCAGTCATGTGGGGAAGATGCTATCTGTGGGCGACAAGTTACAGGAGGCTACATGCTTCAGAGGCTCAGCAGAAGGACCAGTGAAGACCCCAGATGGGAACAGAAGTCTCAGTAAAAGAGACTGTAGCTAGCATTCCTTCATTTCTGATTATGTGCCAGGAACCCCAGGGTTGACACTACTGTCCTTGTTTGTAGGTGACAAACAGGAAGATGAGGCTTAGAGAGAAAGAACAAAGTGGCAAAACAGGATTCGAACCCAGCTTTTTCTAGCTGATACATTCAACAGAGCTGACAGTGCCCCCCCCCCCGAGGGTGGAAATGATGAGGGGGGCAAAATAATCTGTTTTAATATATAAAGCACCAAGTATACACATACTACATAAATATACAGTGGTATTAAAATATCACTGGAAGGGCAATTAGACAAAACACTACCTACACAGGTTCCTTTGGAGGTGATAAAGAATGCAAATTTGAGTTCATCATGACAATCATCCTTACACTTAATATAGAAAATCGTTACTGCTATGGCCCGAGGCTGCTACAGTGCCAGTTTGCATGCTGTCTTCAGAGACAGCTCGGCCAGTATGGACGGTCCCACTTAAGAGGTCCACTGCGAAGAATCCAAACTCCTCCACACTACATTTCTGCAGCCTGTGCCTTCTACCCATCAGGAGAGAGGCAACGGACCCTTAAGACCATCTACCCTCTATAGCAGATCCATTTCTGCAAATGAGAGATGGGAAAACGCTATTTAAGATTTTTAAAATCGAATTCTGTCTTGGTACATTTTATACACAGCTCACAATCACACCTACCATTGGGGAATTGGTACCAGTATATGACACGATTTAATTCTCATTTTTACTCATAACCCTACCCACCCTACAACCTCCACCCCCATATACGTATGTTTTTTCTTTTCAAATCATCTTTATTCTCTCCCCTCATAACTTTCGCCTACCACATTCCCCTTGAATATTTCCTGTTTCATAAAATCTATCATACATTCTAGAACTCATTTACATCTATAGGTTCTCATACCAAAGAAAAGATACTTTATTTACATATCTGTGATCTATTTATTTCACTTATTAGTGTGTCCTCAAGGTGTGTCCATTTGCACATAAATGACTCAAACTTGTCATTTAAGATTTTTGACGAGCTATTGGGAAAAATAGTAACTGGTACATTTAGAACATGAATACAAATCTCCCTAAATCCACCAGTGGGCATTTCCTTCAGATTACTGAAAAGACTGAGGATTCATGGCTAAATTCCACCCACGATCTCCGGAGGCAAAAAGAAGGCGGGGACCACACCCTGTGTGTTTAGTAACTATGTTTCCAAAGACACTGAGAAGTTTACCCACCAGCAACTTGGCTCGGCCAAATTTCTGTGCTCAGGACACTGTGGCTTGGTTCATTTTAATTGGTCCCTTCCTGCTTTTGTCTTCTGCTCTCTCCAGACTCTGGCGTAGGCATCTCGGCTCGTGAAACCCACTCTGATTCCCCTCTCATTTTCTACTCTGCCTCTGACACTCTCTCTGGGGGACTTCTTGGCATCCCATCTGAGGGTTCACTCAGACCCTCATGGACACATTCATTGCTTTTATTGTATTTAGCAAATCAGTGCCCTGACTCCAACAGTGAGCTAGGAATGCACCCCCACGCTGGGAACTGAGCCCGGGAGGTAGTCTCATGGTAAGCTATATTTTAAGAGAGTAGGGGGATTACGAGTTCAAGGTTAGTCTGAGCAACTTAGGCGGGCATTCTTTCAACATTCTCTTCCTGGCTCTCTGGTCTACAAGGGCCAATAACTGGGCCTAGATTTTTTTCCCCCAATTCCCTTCTGGACGAAGAGGCTGGAGAAGTGGGATGTATAGGCCTCAAAGGCTTCATTCTGTGCAGGTCGCTTACGAGGCGTCTCCTGACAGAGGCATGACAGGGACACCCATGCACGTGCTCTGTTAACGTGAGGCCAGGCCGGTCCTGGGGTGGCCGTGATCATCCATCCAGGTGCCACAGCGGCTCTAAGCGTTCATTTACCACCACGCGACCGGCAGCCGCCATAAATCAGGCCTCTTGCCGGCGGGAGCCTCGCCAGCTGCAGCGCGGGTGGCCGTGTGGCCCATCCGTCACTGGTCTCCTTCACAACCTTTTGTTCCCGGTTCATTACGGTGAATTATAATGGGGGACAGTGCATTTTTCAGGACAGCCAGTCCTGGTAGGCCTGAGTGCTAACTCTTTCCAGGTTGTTCCAAAGCCCGTGCAGTGTTACAGCTGGGCTAGTGTCACACACTGAACTTGCCTCCTTCCTTCCCTCAGCGCTTCCAAAAGCAATTTCCATACAGCAGGAGAAGGAAGCCACGGAACGCCACTCCTTCTAGGGACTACATTTTGAGGCACTTTGTTGTGTCCCCCCCGAAGGCTTGCTGTGGAGGTAAATGACACTATGGCACACGAAATAGGTCATCGAGTCAGCCGGGGGCCTGGGCCTTGCTACATCAGGATGAAGAGATCTTTCCAGAGTCGCACACGGAAGGGTGGGGGCCGATTTCTCCACCGCATCAGCATTTTGTGAAAATGTTTCTCTGCAACAGAGATGGGAAACTACCTAAGGTCACAGAAATTAGAGGCTGGGCAAAGGGGTTACGAGACCGAAATCAAAGAGTAAAATCTGTTGGCTAAGAGGATTCCTGATGGTCCCCAACTCGGAGCAACGCCACCGAGCATCACCTGCAAAGTGGCTAAGAATACTGTCTATGCAGCCATACTACAGAATACTCCTCCAAGAGCAAAAAGAAATGAAATAACTGTACGTGCAATAATATCGATGAAAGAAGCTGAATGCAAAAGACCTCATCTGGTATGATTTCATTGATGGAAACTTCTAGAACAGAGGAAATACAGTGACAGTCAGCAGATCTGTGGTTGCCAGAGGGCAGGGGGTGGGGGAAAGAAGTGAGAGCAAAGAGGCCCAAGGGAGCTTTTTGGGGTGAGGATATTGTTCTGTATATTGACTCTGGAGGTGGTGATATGATTGTACACAATTGCCCAAATTCATCAAACTATATGCTTGCAAATGGCGGATTTTAATGTACGTAAATGATGCTTTAATAGATGCAAACAGAGCGAAAGAAAGAAATGTGTTGACTAAGGGGACTGGCCCTGACTTTTCCTTCTATGTGATGGGAGCCACACAAGACAGGACTGATACTGTGGAGGTGAGCAAGCTGTCCCCATAAAACGGGCATGTCTGTGTTGTAAGCCTGAACTCGCAGGGACCAAGCAGCGCGTGATCTCCACGGTGCAGGACGGAAAGCTGTCACGCGTGTAACCGCTGTGCCCAGGAGCCCCGCCACCTACGGCTCAGCTCGTAGGTCCACTCAGGCTGGGTTGAAAGTCTCAGATAATGGCGCAATTGCAGAAAAGTGGTTTCATCTCCTCGCGCTTCAGCCTCTCGGTCCTTATAAATGGAGGCAGTGGGCAAATTGGCTTGAAAGCTTTGAAATGATACTGTTGTACTACTCTCGGCTCTGTGTTCTTTCTTAAGATGTCATCTCGCGATTGATTCTCTTTAGCTCCCGTGGCCCCTGTGTCCGATCTGGCTGGTCTCAGTATCAGCCCTCTCTCTCGCGGGGCACAGTGGTTTCAGACACCTGAAGGGAGTGACAGACTCCTGGCTGAAGCACGGGTCCTCCCAGCGAGTCATTGAGGGGTGACTCCTGCCGGACACAGGAGCTGGATTCCTGTACGATCTTACTAGGGTGCTTTTTGAAGATCTCCAGGGACTGAGGTACTTTATTTTTAGCTCCTGGGTGAGTTTGCACTCGGTATTCAAAGGGAGCTTTCAGATTTTAAGATCAGGAATTTTTGATCTTGCTTTTTAAAAATGCAATTATGAGTCATTTCACACGTTTGCGTCAGCAACCGAAGACCCCATCTCAGCACTGACACAGCTTTTTCCTATCTTCAAAGATCCTGGAGGTAAGTTTTAAATATTCACCTTTGTAAAGAAAAGACAAGTGAACCAGATACTGCCGAGTGACCCAGCCGTCAGGACCAAGAAATGATTGTGAAAAGCAGAGTTTCTGTGAAGGTAGTTACTGAACTTTGCAGCATGCGCCACTGTGGTCAGCAGGCAAAATGTCCTATTCCCAAAATCTGCTAGGTCTTTAAGCAAACTCTAAGAATGAATCCATAACATCTCAGGAAGACTCTTGCTCCTGCTTTGAAAGTATGAATTAATTCTTTTTTCACATGATGGATCTAGATGAAAACTAAAGTATCAGCAAAATCTATAGATTTTTATTGTTATTGTTGTTGTTTACTTGTTTTGGGATATGATTGATTTTATTTTAGTTTTGGCAATACTGGGAATTGAACTCAAGGCTTTCACACCGAGCTACTTCTTCAACACTCTGTAACAATTTTTACCTGGAGAGAGGTTCTTTTTAGTCTCATTTGCTCTGGGGCTTCAGCTTGTGACCCACCTGCCTCAGCCTCCCAGGGGTCACCATTCCAGATGTGTGCTGCCACGCCCAGTGAAAATCCAGTCGGTCATAAAAAGCAACTACTGATGAGACTCCTAAATAATGGTCACTCAGTACCAGTCCCTCAGCACACAGTAGCTCTTTTCAAGTTCATACTTCACTGTGGAAATCAAGTTTTACCAAGTTCTTGTCCCCCGGCCACGGCCATGGCCAGAGTCTGTGAACAGACGGTCCCAAATCAAATGCTCTTCCCTCCGTGGCTCATCAAACTGAGAGGCAGGCTTCTGTTTACACTTCTACTCTCAAAGCTAATCAAGTGTGATACATGAGACAGGCCTGCCATTGTCCGTGGATTAAGAAGGTATATGTTTTTTTTTTTTTTTTTTTTGCTTTTTGGAGACAGGGTCTCGCTTTGTAGTTCAGGCTGGCCCTGAGCTCACTATGGTGCCCAGGCAAGCCGCCGCGAACTCAGCAATCCTCCCGTCTCTGCCTCCCGAGTGCTGGGATGACAGGCATGAGCCACCACGCCCAGCATTATATGTGGTCACTGGGGATCGAACTCAGGTCCTTGCGCTTGCGAGGCAGGCGCCAGAACCACTGAGCTAACCCTCTGGCCCAAGAAGGTATATGTTTAGGTCCTCCCATCTTACACTTTACTTCCCATTAGGGGTAAAGCCTCAGGCTTACATCTACTGAGCACTAACACGCCGTCAGTTTACATCATTTAACAGGATTCTCCTATTAGCTGGATATTTTGTTAGAACACCCTGTACATCTACATACCAAGGCATGTGTATTCTCTTTATCCTGGCCCGCCCTGTCCTCCCTTCAAACACACACTGTTTTATCTTTAGATTTACATGCACAAGTGGTAAAAGAACAGGGCCCGTGACGAGGCTGGGCAGATACAGGAAGCTGAGGGCAAGGAGAGAGACTTTGACAGGACTCCACGCTGGCCCTTGCTGTGCTCACACGTTCTGGAACAAACAGGGCTAATCATATTATCAAGCCCACAGAGCCCTGTTAGAATTGAAATAGCAGCTCACTCAAGGTCAGATTTATTAGATTTTGCTTTTCCACCTTTATAGAATGGTTGAGTAACAACTTCCTATTTTTAGCATGTGTTCTCCTTTGGAACGGCTTTGCCTGAATCCAGGGAGCTGGGGCCAGGACACCTGTGTCTGTCTTTGCTGGCATCCCATTCTTTTTTTTTTTTTTTGAGACAGGGTCTCTCTTGTAGCTCAGGCTGGCCCTGAGCTCACTATGTAGCCCAGGCAAGCCTGGAACTCAGCAATCCTCCTGCCTCTGTCTCCCGAGTGCTGGGATTACCGGCATGAGCCACCACGCCCAGCACTATGGTATGTGGTATTGATTGCTGGTGAGCGTGAGTCACCACGCCCAGCGTTGTATGTGGTTACCGGACCGAACTCAGGGCCTTGCGCTTGTGAGGCAGGCGCCGGAACCACTGAGCTAATCTCCAGCCCCCTGGCATCCTATTCTATAGTAAGTCCAAGTGGCTGTCACATTTACCCCAAAGTAAGACTGGTTTTTAGTAATTTTTATTTAAAATAAAATTCTTTTTTGAGACATGGTCCTTCTTTATAGTTTAGGCTGGTTCTGAACTCACTATGTAGCTCAGGCAAGACTCGAACTCAACAGCAATCCTCCTGCCTCTGCCTCCCAAGTGCTGGGATTATAGGCCTTATAATTTTTGATATAAAAGATGCAACAGAGCTTGTTTTCAGGGGGTGCCTTGTTTTTTTCCATGTACAACAATTTACATTTGTTCACATACAACAATTCCATGTATTCCTGCACAGAAATTTATGTATTCATGTACAAAAATTTGCATGGACTCACGTATGAAAATCTGCCCTTATTCAAATGCAGTCCTGTCATCTTCTGGAACACTGTGATGACCCTGCAAACCCCTAACTCCAGCCTAAACTTCTTGTGACTCCATTTCCTATAGAGGCATCGGCCCAGGTCCCTCACAATCCAGCAACAGTGCTCTTCATTTTTTTTTTTTTTTTTTGAGACAGGGTTTTGCTTTGTAGTTCAGGCTGGCTCTGAGCTCACTACGTAGCCTAGGCAAGCTTCAAGCTCAGCAATCCTCTTGTCTCTGCCTCCCAAGTGCTGGGAGTACAGGCGTGAGCCACCACATCCGGCATTGTGGTATGCGGTGTTGATTGTTAGTGGGCGTGTCTCCACGCCCAGCATTCTATGTGGTTACCGGGAATCGAACTCAGGACCTTGCGCTTGCGAGGCAGGCGCCGGAACCACTGAGCTAACCCTCTGGCCCAACAGTGCTCTTCTTAAATGCACACCTCCTGTCCAAGGAGCCTGTTTCTTCTGCCTCACTACAACCCGTGATGAGCCAGTTTATGAAGATGCACATTAGATACAACCACGGTGTGCTCACTGCCAAGCGTGCGCATGCTGGAGTGTTGTGTCTGTACTCGGGTAGATCAGTTAGCAATAATTCTCAAGTTCGTCTATTTACCCAGGCTTTTACCTCTTGTCCAAAGGCGTCCACTTGGGTATTTACAAATAACTGTAATTTGTATTATCATTATTTTATTTAATTTGACTAGGGTTCTATGAGAACTGTGTTCTCAACGTGCAGCTTTGGCTGGTGCTTAGGGCATCAAAGACAGAGAAACTCAGCCCAGTGGGGCCCGTGTGCAACCTGTTCCCCGAGGACGTCACAATTATCCTCAGCCAGTTACTGCCCAGCAGTGGGCGGCCTGCTCAGCGGGAAGCAGACAGGAGGGTCTGTGGCATGAGCATAAATACACCACCCCACTGGCCCAACAAGGCGTGAAAGCAAAGCCTCTGCCAGCAGAGTCCCCCGGCCCATTCCTGCAGAGAAAAGCCACACGGACACTCGCACGGGTCATCCAGCTGTCACCGAGGCCCTGTGAACCAGAGGACTGTGACATACACTGGACGTGAGAGGCGCCTGTGGCCAGCCCGGCCTAGTCCTGTCTGCAAGACGGAGATATATGGTTCAAGGGGGAGCAGGGGTCTCAGGGTGATTTGAAAGCCTCCAAGAGATCCTCGTATTGTTGTTATTCCGTTCTCAACTATAGCTGGGACCACCACTCTAGATCTTGCCAGTGGTGTTAAATTTAGCGCAGGGGACCAAGGACGACAAGGACTCAGGGTCATGACGGGCCAGCTTAGGAGCAGGAGCCAGGAGGGTGGCAGGCAGGTAAAGGCACTCCACCAGCATGGCGCTCTGGGGCTACAGAGAAAACCCATCATTCGTCTCGCTAACTCCCAACCCGGACTGAAGAGCACGTCCACGCATGTTCCCTGGGACTGTCATTAGGCCTCATCTGCGGTACATTATGTTTATATTCAGGGCGGGGAGTCGGGACAGGCACACAGCACAGCCTTGTTCTTTTTCATTCCTCCTTCCCCCTCTCCGTCTCTTGGTCCTTTTCTCTTTTGCAAAAGATCTGTCTTAGAGAGAGGTGTCGCCTGGCTCCAGAGGAAGGAGCTGATGGCCCTGGGCACACAGTGTGACACTGGCTTACTGAACACAGAGGGGTGGTGCCAGTGGGACAGCAGGTCTGGTGGGCTCGTGGCCTGGAAGCAGCGGTGGAGCCCAGCTCAGAGCACTGGGGCCCAGGAGCCACTGCAGGCCGGAAGGTGAGCGACGGGACAAGCCTCCCCAGGCGGCACCTTCCCAGAGCTGCCTGTCAGGAGAACTGAGCCCTCTTGCTGTCGGGAGAACACAGGCCCTCTGGCCGGGTTCTGTCCTCTGGATCTCCCGCCTCTCAGGCAAAGAACCATGTCCTGTCCAGAAACGGTACGAGCCGTGAGGGAACACCAATCACACTCCTTGGCAATCGGAACCAGTCATGTGGGGCTCTTCACGTGTATCTTACACAGTGCAGCGTGACACCCGGCATCATGAGGCCACCTTGACTTGTGGAAAAACCAAGATCATGTCACGGCATCCTTTGGGCCAGAAGAGGCCGAGGCATGGGATCCTAACTGCTGTGGCTCACGCACTTGGGACACACTGAACAGTGAGACAAGAACAAAAGCCACTTCTCCCAAGCCTGGTCAGGGCCTATGGGCCACAGGCGAGGCCCTGGCTGCTTTGCTACCTGTGGCCTCAGCAGCACCAGCGGGTCATGGAGTGGAGCAGCAGGAGAGCGGAAACAGGGCATCAGAGCAGCTACCTCTGGGCACCAGAAGCGGCCTCAGTGCTGCCCACATGTGGCATCATGACCCCTA
>PVIC010022179.1:0-27897 GCA_004025085.1 Thryonomys swinderianus
CAGAGACCCAGGATGACAGAGGCTCCATCTTGACATACATATTGTCCTACATAAGGGGTGGATAACAGGACAAACCACACCTTTGTTCAAGAAAAATTTCCACTCTTATTTTACTTGGTTGCCACAAGCCCCAAGACTGTACCTGAGTTCAAGAACGGGCACTTATAACCTTTTTATCAGGATGAGCATCAAGTGTTTATGATTGATGACATAAATTATCACAAAGCCACTGTAACATGGGCCACTATTTTGCAATTTAAAGTTTACTGTAGACCACCAGCTGTTCTAGAATATCCCTAACCCCAGCCACTTCCAGGAGTCATGTTGCCCAGATTTTAGAAAGAGAGAAGCACAGGTGGAAGGAATCAAAGGCCAATTTGGCCTTTCACATTGGTACTAAGATCTAGTCCAACTATCCACACTTCCGAGGGAGAGACAAAAGTTGTCACTCTACTGGACCAGTCTAGGTTCAAGAGTCCTGTGTACTAGTTCTGAAGTCCTGGGCAAGTCTCTTTCCCTCTCTGAGTTTTCCCTGTCTACAAAATCAGTTACACTGAGTGAGTGGTTTTCAAATTGTTCACTGACAATTCCCAGGGGAATTGAAATGGCGAAGAATGGAGAAGAAAGACACAGAGGCAATGATCCCCTTTGTCTTTCCAACCAGAGTAGCCCTACCTTTCTCTGTTTATGCCTTGAGGTACCATAGTAGATTTGTTTAGGCAAGGGTTCTGTTCAGATAGATTCTGACCACTACTCTACAGGTGCTTCCTTGGCTCCAGCCATCGTTAGCCTCTGGTTTCTGAGAGTCCCAACTAGCTGGCCCCCAAGGAAGGTGAGAAGGAAGCTTATAGGTGTGGCAGAGTAAGGTTAGAGAAGCACGCAGCCCACTCAGAGTAAGCACTTTGAACTCTGCCCTGCACAAGGAGCTTTCGAAAAGCTTTGAGCAAGGAGGCACAATTAGAGTTAGAGGGAAGACAGAGAAAATAATAGTTACATGACACAGGACATTCCTGAAACAGCACCCCCAAAATGCAAATGGAACAGACTTTTTCACAAATCCCCTTCTTTCTGCACCCATCTTGGGAGGGGAGGAGGTAGATGAGGGTTCCGAGGAATTGACGGGTAAACAATGAGGCCTCTGCCTTGTGCAAGCTCTCAGCTCTTTGACGACACCCCTCCCCACTTTCCCCAGAGCTTCTCGCGATGAGGACAAGGAGACCACTCCTTGGGGGTTTCCCTCTTGCTCTAATCAATTCTCCTCAATTACCAACAAATCTAAATGTGATTTATCTGTGCAAGAATCATTCCAATATCAGGCAAGAATCTATCAATAAAACCCCCTAAGGCAATCTTGCTCAGGGTTGTCAATAGAAGCTCTAAAGCACAAAAGCAGAGCAGCTAGCAATCTGAGTATTTTTGCCTCCCTCCCCCCATTTTGGGGAGCACTTAATTAAGTCGACCAGAAGCTGTCAAAGATAATTTCAAAGCACATGACCTCAGCAGCTGACATTTGATAATATTACATTCTACGCTGATTGAAATTGATTTTCCCCTCTTTTGGGGGGAATGGAGACAGGGTGGGAGGGTGAGGTAGCAAAGAGGGGCAGCATGGATCCCTTTGGCCGTGGGACTCAGCCCAGCCAAGAGCCTATGGGACCACCACAGCACACTGTTGAGCTCGCCTGCCTCCAGTGGGGCCAGGGCTGGGCGCTCACTTTCTAGCCAAGCACCATCCAAAGCTGGTGGATGGAGCTCCACCAGGGGGAATATGTGGGAAGCAGGCGTGCAAATGCATAAATGGCACCCAGTGGAGCGGATAACGTCTTCTGGGCTGCTCTCAGTGGGGAAAGTACAGTGGAGGTGTCCCCTGGATGATTTCCGTTGTGACAGTTAAATGACTGTGTCAACCTGAGTAAGAAACATGCAACTAAATGAGCTGAGTGTAGAGAAGGGGTTGGAAGACCCATTGAAGGGAGCGCTGTTCTAACAGTGGTACAAAGGGGAAATGAAGAAGGAAAGCTTGCTTCTGTTTCCTCGGGGAGACTCGGTCCTTGCCTTGGACACCTCCTGGTTTCCAGTGCAGACTCTTCAGCCTTCCGGCACAGGTGCTTCAGACTTCATCGGAGAACTTTCGGCCTCCTGACGTGGACTCACTTGGGCCACCGCCCCGAGCTTCAGGATCCTTCAGGTGTCAGTTCAAAGGCAAACGTTTTATATTCTCCAACACCTGCCTGGGAGGTAGCACTGAAAGCCAATCTCGTAAATTCTTATATATTTGTGTATCTTGCATTAAATCTGTTTCTCTGGTAAGAATTTACTGACACAGGTACATTCTTTATTTGGCCACTTAGCCTATCATGGTTGTGCGAAATGGGTTTACTGTGGAGGTCAGCTGCCCTCTGACGTCACTCCTACTAGAGAAACTCATTGTACCATCTGTAACCCAAGGCCCCGCACCCTCTCCTGAGCCTGAGTAAGAACACGCCAGCGGTCAGTCTTATCAGTCAGATCCTTTTCTAAATCTTTGGGTGGCCCAAAGTAGCTTTCACGTAATCTTCAACCCCTCGTCCAAACACTTTTCTTCTCAGTATTAAGCTCATGATCAGGCTTGGTTCTGAATCCTTCGTGTTTACGTAATACTGACCACTGACTGCATGGTTCGTTGATCATCCTGTCTGGCTCTGGCTTCCTGGGCAGACTAATGTCTCAACTGACCAGCGTGTATCCTGTACGGTATCTGATTATGGGTATACAGGAGGTGTTGGGAACATGTTTTGGGAGAAATAATTGGAAGGTCAAATTGATCAGGCCTTCCTGGTGCAGACGACTCTGGACTGAACTAGCCTTCACCTCTGCTAACAACAGACTCATGCTGTGATGCTTTAAGGCGGAACTACTCCATTGTGGGTGTCTGCGCTGCCCAACCAGATCTTCATCTGCATATTGTCTCTAGGACTATTGGAGGTGTCTGCCCTGCCCACAGGGTCTGTTACATTCTGTTGCTCTAGAGGTGCTGAATAAAAGGTGTGGTGGGCTGGGGCCTGGGCTCTTTTGCTATCCAAAGTAGCATGGATCAGGCCCAAACTTAGCCTCTCTGAACCTCATTTCTGCCTGCTTATTAATTATTATTTCGCCGTATGCCGCCGACTCACAGGAGACTAGAATCTAATGAAAGGTTCTAGTTACGTTCCCTTCTCCTCTTCCAAACCTTTGGTTTCAGACATTTTCCTGCTTTGAACTACTGACTATCATGGAATTTGGGTCTTCAGGGAAAGCATTTCAATAAGTTTAGGGCCAGGGATTTAGCTCGGTGACATCACACCTTTCCCACAACTGGAAGGTTCTGAGTTCAGTCTCCTACACAAGGAAACAAGCAAACAAACCCAGCAGGAAGCATTTCATGAGTCTTGGTTAAAATCTACATGTGATGTTTGGTGCCTGAGCAAAGGGAATTACAGGAGTTTTACCTGGCAAGGCTTGTGTGGAAAGCATCCATCCGCATGTCAGATGCGGTGTGTGCAGCATATTCACTACAGCCTCTGAAGGACACTACAGGTAAGATCTCAGGCTCCTGGCCAGCATAATCTTTCAATGTTTGCATTTCTACTTGGGTCTCTTTATCCCACAACTTGAGCAGAGGTCTTTTTCAGATGCTTCTGCAAGAATTTTAGAGGGGATGTGGGTGGGAATAGACTTTGAAGACACACACCCTCTGTGTCAGTAGCCAAGAGTTTTCCACTCCTAGCCCTTTCTTCTTTGCTCCCTCACCCCTAGACCCAAGGTCTAAAAAACTGTCAGAGCCTTTTTGGGGAGTTCCTTCAACATTTGTATTCCCCCCGTGTCTGTGTTGATCTATCTGGCCCCCAACCTGTCCACCATTCTACACAGGAAAAGGGAATGGGAGAATAGACACTTCCTCCAGTTTCAGACTCTTGATTACCCTACCCTTAACTCTTTCTTTTTTTGGCTTAATGCTTTAATTAGCTATTTGACACTGCTAGGTTGGCTTCTTGCTCCAAATCAGCTAAATTCTGAAAGCTCTAAGGAGTCTCAGATGGGAATGACCTTCAAGGAATATGAGGGAATACACAGGTCCAACAACTCCAGAGCTTTGTCCAACGGTCCTGAGTTCAAGGACTACCTAACGAAGAAATGCATAAGTAACATGAGAAAAAAAAGATTTGCTCTCATATGGTAGGAAATAGGGCTCATAAATAGCTCAAAACTTAGGTGTGGTTTTAAGGAGAAAACCTAAGTCAAAGTTTTGAGTTAGGTGTTTAAAGGTAGAGTTGTGAAAGTAGTTTCTGTAACTAGCTATGTGACAAGGGGCAAAGTCAGTCACCTTTATAGGCCTCCTTTTCCTACAGTGGGGCTCCTGCATGCAGAGTGTGGACTAAAGGAGGAGCAACACTGAGATAACATCTTACCCCAAAATGAATAACCATCACTAAGAAATCAAGTAATTACAGATGTTGGGAGGGCTGTGGGATAGCAGCAGTGGCTTCTGCACTGTTGGTGGAAATGTAAACTAGTACAACCACCATGGAATCAGCATGGATATTCCTTTAAAACTAAAACTAGAAATCCCATTTGACCCAGCCATTCTCCTTCTAGGTATCTTCCCAAATGAGATAAAGTCACCATATTAGAGTGATACATGCATATTTATGTATCACATTTGTGAGCAGCACAGCTCATAATAGCTAACTCTTGGAAATGACCTATATGCCCATCTACAAATAAATGGATAAAGAAAATGTGGTATTTATATACAGTGTAAAAACTACTCTGGCATACAGGATAAACTTGTTTATAGGTAAATGGATGTACCTTGAAAGTGAAATAAACCAGACACATAAGCTTAAATATCACGTGATTTCTCTTATATGAGAACCCAAAATATAAATAAAAAGCAAAATAAAAGGTAATAGGAGGTAGAGAGATCTTTCTCAAATGGGAAGGAGAATAAGAAATTAGGGGGATGGGAAAAAATGAATTAAAGAAAAAAATGGATATAAAGCTTTTTTTTTTTGTACCAGGGATCAAACTCAGGCCCTGTGTGTCCAAGATTGGCATGGTACCACTTGAGCTAAATCCCCAGCCCAATATAGAGCTTTTATAAATGGGAAGAGTCCAAGAGTTGGAAGAAGCAGGGAGGGATGGGAGAGGTAAAGTCCAAAAGAGAATGAAGACGTGTTATATACATGTATCGACCCTCCATTATAAATGTAATCATTATGTACTGCAAATATGTCCTAATAAAATAAATACATAAACAGAGATATACTGTATATCAAACTACACATTATGGTCATAAGTGTTTCCTCCCTTTCTTTCTATACCCCAAGCTTGTTGATACACAGCATACTATATACGTGTGACATCTTTTTGTTGGATATGCTTTTCTAAGAGTAAAGATACAAATAGATATATATTTTTGTCAATGAAAGAAAATAATGATTCAAGGAAACAACACAATTTAGCTAACCACCTGTATGTTGTGTTTTATTTTTACTTATAGATTGACTTTTCTAACTGTATTTTTTCCTTCTCAAATAATTACTAGTCTATCTACAACCATTTATCCCTAGTAATACAAGAAGAAAACCTCATCTATATTATTTCCAGACAGAGATATGTTGATCAAGATTGGATTGGTGATGCTACAGTAAAAAATGGGCTTCCACTTTCTCATTCTCTCCCCCCAAAGCCTCAGTTACATACCTTCCAAGCACTAGCAGGGGGCTCTGTGTTTCGTAGTATGTAAGACCCCTGATTTATGAAGTCTATGTCTTAGCATGTGCTTGCAGGACCGCAGAGACTGGAAACAGAAAGCTCATGAATCACACACTGGCTTTTAGAGCCATTGTCCAAAATTGTTCTTTTCTGTGGTTTGTATTAGCCAAAGTCATATGACTGTCGCTAAGTACAGGTAAAAAACAACCACTATTCTACCATGTCACCAAGACAAGAAATCTAAACATTTGAGCAAAAGCTGAACCACAGCCTCAAAAGCACAGGGACCATAAAGTTACCCGTGACAACATTAAGTCATATAGAATGTTGAAGCCTCTGGAGGAGAGTGAGCCATGATTAAGCATCTTTCCTTTGGCTTACAGCAAGTGAAGCTCCCATATGTGCAATCAGAATTGTGGTAGAGCACATCAGATCCTGTTAGTTAACCTGAAATTCAGCTGCAACTTTAAGGAGCATTTCCAGAGAAGCTCTGGTCCACAGTGGCCTAGTTCAGATTTTCCACCCTAGGGCAGTGTCCAACAGGAACTTGTTCAACCAGTTAACAGGTGCAGCCCAGAAATGTGGGCCTATTATTATCCCTGAGGTGACCCTCAGCTAGTATGGGATGGGAACCTGCAGACATAGTCCAGCCCCTGACCCTTCAGGCCACTTCTCTACAATTCCCAGAGGTTCTGCAGACTGTGGTGCCTCCTGGTTACAGCCACAGTCTTGACAGGGAGGTTGACATGGGTCTTTTTACCTTTCTTGCCTCCTTCTTCTTGAACCTTATGCCTTTCTGGGATTATCTTTTAAAGAAACCATCTCTGCCCAAGACTGTCTCAGGCTCTGCTTCTGGAAAGATCTTTCCAAGGTATCAAGTATTTAAAAAGAAGGAGGTTCTATATTTCTGATTAAAATCTTAAAGGGATGAGGAAGGATTATAGGAAAAAATTACCAAAGTTAGTGTCTGTCTGTATGAAAATAAGTTTGTGCTGGACATGTTGCCTTTTGCTTGTTATCCCAGCACTCAGGAGACTGAGGCAAGAGGATTGCTATAAGTTCAAGGCCAGCTTGGGCTACATAGCAAGACCCTGTCTCAAAAGATGGAAATAAATTTTAAAAATTAAATTAATCAAAAACTTTTGCACTCTATAATGGTTGAGGTCAGTGTCGGCCAGATCTGAGACTGAGGTCTAAAATTGGCAAGGACAGAATCAGTTGTATATCAAGAGGCTATTCAAAGAATTACCCAAATCAGCTTCCTAGTTCATTTCAGTGCTGTGAAAAAATGTAGCACCAGCTTGTCCTTCTCATCCTGAAGACCAGAGAAGGGAAAGCCCTTGGTCTGAGCCCTGACCCTTAGCTGAAAGGTAATCTTCTCTTGGGTTCAAGGGAAGCCTTGACTATGCAGGTGGGGGGGCGGGGGGGGCTAGGTCAGAGTTTGAGGTAAGAAAAGAGATCAGAACAGCCTTTCATGAGGAAATTGGAGAAATCAATTTGTTGTTGTTGTTGTTCTGAAAAGAGAGGGGCAAGGGCAAGGAAGGGGTAGGCAGAGCAGCACAGGGCTAGTCTGGAGCTTTAGTTGTCAAAATGGCCTAGGGCCTATTATAGGTGTTATTTTCTTAACTTACAAAAAAGCATTAACATTAATTTCTGAATAACTTCTGTGGTAGAAATCTCTCTATCCCTCCAAACACCCAGTAAAGCCCACTACACATCTAAATGCTTTTATGTGCATGATCAGCCTTTAATGGAAATTTTAGTCTGTGTCTCCAGTCAGGTAAACTGTGTGCAAATTTTGAGCCCACAGGTTCAGGATTGCATTTTCCAAATAGAGCAAATTCAGAGGATGTGGAGCCCAGGAATGAAGATTTGCAGAAATCCTGGGAAAGTTTCAGGCCTTTCTTAGGTCTATGAAAGAAGAACTCAAGTCAATTTGAATTAGTGCTATTAACGTTACTCCATTTCTATCCACAGGCTAGGGGAACTCAGGCTACAGATTTATCTCATCTTGGGGAAAGCCTCTTCAAAAACCAAATTTCTGATCTAAGTGTAAGATATAGTCCCTAAAACTGTACCATATTTGTTACATGAGGATGTTAGGAAGACATTTGTCACTTCTTGCCCTCTAACTGTCCTTGGATTATAAGTCAGATGGTCACACTGGTTACATGTATGTGAGCATATTAAAGCTCAAGGCATCTTGCTCTAAAGTGACCCACTTAACTTTGCTAAGCCCGGTGTTTACCAAGGAGGGGGTCATTTTTACATTAGCATTGTCCTGAGAACACTGACATAGAAGTCATAACCTATACACGAGAAATTAAGACAGCCGGTATTGGGAAGGCCTTCTTACAGAGGGAACTTGCACTGGGCCTTGAAGAATGACCAAGATTTTGACAGGAAAAAAGTAAATAGAAAGAGACCCCATGTAGAGAACCAGCGTCAACCTGATTTTGCTGTCCTCCAGGTGAGGAAGGAAAATTTGGGAAAAGCTGCACAGCTGTAAGAAGAGGTTTCTGTCTTCCCATATGGATTCTAATGCCTTGCTGGGATCATGGCTGTTAACGCAGTCTCTTCCCCTCATCCTGGTGGACAACACAGAGTCCTACCCTGGAGTAGCTGCAGATCGGCAGATTCACAAAGGAAAGCAGCAGCTGCTGCTAGGAAGGTTAACATAGTTGCACAGCATTCATCAGCACCCTGAAAGGCCGAACACTCTTGGCCTCTGGAGTATCTTTACCTAATTACAGGCTGATAGGTCACATTAAGCTTGGAATGGCCACATCAGTGAGTCCCTGAATCTGAGTGAAGTGATTAAAAAGCAGTAATTCTTTCAGCAGGGTGTAGCAGAGACCTGCTCTGGGTTGTGGAAGGAGCTAGGTGCAAGCTGTAAGCCCAGGGGCTCTCCGTGTGATATCAACAAGCTGGAATTCACCTTGGGTTTTGCCTCCATCATTTAGTAATTCCTTGAGGGGAAAGATCAGGGCAAGAGTATTTTTACATCACTGTTAATCTTAGCCTAGCACTCAACAGGCATTCAACAAAATATCCTTTAAAGTGAAAAGAATGCATGTCAGATTTGCACAACTGCTCCAAACTCATTTCCTTATTCACCACTACAGGTTTGCAAGTCATTGCCTCATGCATTTGGTGGTTCGGATGTCAGTGAGGCCCTCATCTGCCTTAGCCGCGAGGTAAGATTGTGGCACTCTTGTTTGTTTAGCAAGGTTTGTTCACTCAGTCATTTGTTACTCAGCAAGCATGTACTAAAAACTTCTGTGTTCTTGGGCCACACAGAGCTCTTCCCTTGAAGAGCTCACTCTACCAGGGAAAAGAGTGGAACGTAGCTCGCTGAAGCGTGTCATATGATGAACTATGATTGTAGGCGAGTCTCCATGGATCACAAGCTTTCTCATGGGCGTTACTTTATTCTGCCACATTGTTAGTGCCATTAAAACAAAGCATTGCAAAGGAAAACAAAGAAAATTCACTCCAGTTGATAAATTTTCTACCTTCCTGGAGAGCTAACAAATGCTCTTGGAGCCACATCTAGTCTCCTACTGGAGGCTATTTAAAAAACAAAACAAAACAAAATGATTTTAGTTTTCTAGGCTCTTCTGCTGAGCTTACTAGTTGGAGCAAACCTTACTGGGAAATACCTGGCTTATGCCCATCTTCCTTTTCTACCCAAATTTAAATGTATTCTACCTGGTAACCTGTCCAATGAAAAATACCTACTTTGTTGGTCTGTGTTATTTATGTCAGTGATCAGGCATAAGGAATAAATACAAAGAGGTTGTCTTCCTGGTTATTTGATGACAGAAAACACACATTGGTATATTTCATACTCAACAGAACAAAATGCATAAGAAGGTATTAGGCAGTGTATCTGCCAACATGAGCTCTGTTTTAAAATATATTTCAAAATTATTAAATAATTAAATAAAATAATAACATATAACCAAATAAAATTTAAAATGTGCTTTTAAAAAACTGTTGGTATTTTAGTCCCCAAGAAGCAGAAGTATTCTAGGCCCAACATTTGTTATACTCCATACAAAGTAATATGACTAAGTCACTGGACAAGAAAAATAATGACAAATAACCAACATCCATTGAGTACTTATTTTGTGCAGAGCACTATACCCATATCTCACATAATTATAGTAGGCTCTGGAAGGTAGCTACCATCTCCAAAAATATGCACACTGATTGTTTCATGTACACGTACACACTCACTGGGCCCAGGCTCTTGCAGTGAAGATATATAACATAATTCAAGAAAAAGAGTTAGAAGATGACACAGGATGTTTCTGATAGTGTTTTAAATAAATCTCATAAAAGAACAGACAAGGTAGGCAAGGATTTTTCACTTTTCTTTTTGCTGTATTCTTTTTCTCACTCTCCTTCTCTTTTTGGTTTGGAACATGATGTTCATAGCTGGCATCTTACAATGTAAAGAACCAAGGTCACATTCTAGGGATGGTGAAGCAGGAAAGTAGGAGCCTGTCCCTTTGACACTACCCTGGGCCACCCACCCTGGGCTCTGTGACATGAGAAAAATGATACTGTATTTGGTTAAGGCACTGTCCAGGTTGTCTAACCTGTAGTAAATCCCACAACATCCTAGTTTAAATCAGTGTCCACGTAGTTATTTTTTTCATGGACCTGAGCCTTCGCAGTTGAAGACAGCCTGTTTTTGCTCCAGTTGGGGAAGGGTGGGTGTAGAGGAAGAGTGTTTCAGGTGACTGTTACACCTTTCCCTCCCTATCTCTCAACTGTCCCATGAGGTCTGCAGGGCTGTGAGATGGTGAATCACTGCTGGTTTCTTCTAAACAGCATCTTGATGTGCAGTAGCTAGTAACAGGACTCTAGAAGGCATGAGACGGACAAACAAGTGCCGCAGACAGGAAACAAGGGACAAATCAGTGTGGACTGAGAATAGCCAGAGACAGTTCCATGGAGCCTGTAAAATGGGAAAGGAGAAGGAGGTTTTTCAGGTAAGGGGCCCATGGGAAATCAGGATAGCAGTGAATGTGAACTTGGTGAATCGGGCTGACCAAATACTAGATTCTCACAGGAGAGTAGGGAGATGGGACTGCAGGGGGTGGTGGAGGCAGGAAGGGCAGGACTATGGATAAGGCATGTTTTATAGTATCAGATGGCCAAAGATCTGGTGGGCTCTCCAAAGGTATACGGAGCATTACTGTCATCTTAAAAATGTTTTACTTATTCTTTTTTTGTGATGCTGGGGATTTGATCCAGGGGCCGTTGTTCATTCTAGGGAAGTACTTTATCATGGAACTGTGTCTCTAGTCCTGACTTGAAGCAGAAAGCATGACAAAGAACAATTCCCTTCTTTCTCATTATAGGGGTGACTTCATTCATTCATTCATTCATTCATTGAGACAGGGTCTTGGTTTGTAGTCAGCTAACTCTGAGCTCACTATGTAGCCCAGGCAAGCCTTGAACTCAGCAATCCTCTAGCCTCTGCCTCCCAAGTGTTGGGTTGACAGGCGTGAGCCACCACACCCAGCACGGTGGTATGTGGTACTGATTGTTGGTGGGCGTGAGTCACAACACCCTGCGTTATTGTATGTGGTGTGTGGTTACTGAGATCAAACCAGGGGCCTTGAGTTTCCTAAGCAGTCGCTGGAACCACTGAGCTAAATCTCTGCCCTTTATTTTTTTAATTTATATTTTTATTAGTATATGTTTACAATGCACAGTGACTCAAATTTATCCTTCTTTACAGCACTCCATTAAGTATAAATGCTACTTTTTCTTCATACTTTCATCTGTTGATGGACCCACAGCCTGCTTCTAAGATTTAGGTATTATGACTTGTACTGCTATAAACATGGGTACAATATATTTATCTCTTTCTGGAAAATAGGTAGGAGAGGAATAGCAAAACGTGAGGTACATTCAAGGTGAAGGTGGCAGAACAGAAGATCACTCATTGCAGCCTGGGCTGGGCTGGAGAGACAGGAAAGGTGTCCCAGCAAAGAGAGTTCTCAGTTGGTGCCATGGGGAAGTAGGTACCTCTTCTCTCCTATCATCTGTGATGGATGATATGTTGGTCTGGAAGCAGGTAGAATGATAAAGCCAGAAAGAGTCCCACTAGATTATGAGCTGGGGAAGCCTGACCTTCAGTTATATCTTTGGATCTATAAGCTGTGCAACCTTACAAAGTTACTTCCCCTTTCTGGACCTCAAATGTTCATATCTGTAAAATGAAGGTACCCAGTGACCTCTTAGGTCTCACCCATTATTTAGAATTTATGAAACAAATTTATTTATGTGATGATGCTTAAGGAATGCATATGTTTAGTTAATTTAGTAGCTCAGCTTCATATGTACAAATTACGGCAACCCCAAGAGAGACAGAGTTCTATTAAAAGCCTGGCATTCGTTTTGATCACGTTTAGAAATACAGCAGGGAAATCATCAGCAATGCACGAAAACCTCTCTGCTCACTCGTACCCCAGACAGATGACGAAGTGATAATCAGAGCTAATTCCCTGGGGCAATATTTCCTCCCAAAGCATAGATATGGGTGAATTATTGCCATTCTTAATTTCCTAATGATTTTTTCCTCTTTCATGTTATCTTTTCAGGGGGTTGTACTCTTACCATCTTGAAAAATTCATATTGGCAGAGAATACACACTGTCGAATAAAACACAGTAGCCAATCCATCAAAAATCAGGTTGCAGTTGCCTTGAGATTTTTGGAAAAAGACTATAAAAGAAGAGGCAAGAGTTGGGGTGGTGGGGAGGGAAGGTGCCCGGTGACACAGGCAATGACTCCTTGCTGTTGGGCCTGCAGTGCTCCGGGGTGACCCTGTGATCGGCTGAGCTTTCAAATCTTCTCCGAATGCTTTTCCTTCTAGGTTCAAGTTTTGGCTCTTTGGGGCACTGGACTTATTAGCCAGAGATGTCTGGGGACCTCACATGGCAATTAGGCCAGGGAGTGAGTCATTTAGGGGACTGGTAATGGAATGTGGATTCTTTTCTCCCTAACTTAATTGTTTGCATCTGACCAGAAATCATTATCAGCTGATGGCTGCTCCGTGGCATCTGTGAAATAAAGCAATGTCCCAGTGGAGATCTTGAAAGGTGACAGAAGAGGGCTCTTAGGAGACAGAGATCAGGCTTCTTTAGCTCCTTCGATGGCAAGTGGGTTTAGAGCAGGTTTTGCTGTGGTATTTCCTCCTTTCCACTTACCATGGTGTGAACACCACGGACATGACTGGAAACATGGTAGGGCAGGGCCTGCGTGTTGGTGATGGGTGCTCCCTGCACAGGAGGCTTGCCTGGGGAGCTTTTTGACCTCCTTTTGGTCAAGACTCCATTCCCAACCAATTAAATCTAAATCTCTGGGGCCAGGACCTCAGCATCAGTATTTTTAAAGCCCTTCCAAGTGTTTCCTAAGTGCACTTGAGGTTGAGAGCCACTACGGTAAGGGAGAGTCTTATCACTTACTTGGGAAAAAATTTTGAAGTTCTTCTCCATGATGGGTGAAGGGAAGCGAATAGAAAGAAAAACCAGGAGCATGGGCTCCTGTGAGCAATTTCCTCAGTAAGTATTTACTGAGATCTACTATGTGCCAGGCTCTGTTCTAGGTGCCACTAGGTTACAGCTGCAATGAGGCAGTCATTAATCTCACAGTATCCTGGGGACACATACAGCTGATCTTAACAATGTGGTGCAAGGAACTGAGGGAGCATTAAAATATTCCCAGTTGTTCATAAAGAGAAAGTCAAATCTAAAAACCAGGAAGAATAAGATAAGTAGGGTTATTTTAGGCTTGTTGTAGGCCAATACTATCCTACAAAATTTAACAAAGCCACACATGTCATTTCAATTTTCCTAGCAATTCCATTAAAAAACAGGTGAAATTGGCCTAAATAGTATAATTTTATTTAACCAGATATACATGTAATCACCTAAATTATTAATGAGCTGGCTTACACTTTTCATACTGAATTTTCAAAATCTGTTGTACAACTTAGATTTACAGTTTACCTCAACTTAGACCACCTCTGTTTCTAGTGTTCAATAGCCAGCAGCTACTGATTTTTAGCATCCGACTCATCAGTGCTGATTTGGACAGAGGGAGAATGTGGGGAAATCCCGCGCATTGCCAGAGGTGGGGCAGGTGGAGCCTGGACTTGCTGAATAATTTGCCTGCCGAAGTACAACATGAAAAGTGTTCCATATTTTCAAAAAATACTACATTGATCAACAAAAGCTGAGAGTAGGACCTGAGCAGCTGCAGAGATTGTTCAGTTTTTTAAAAATAGTTTTTATTAATGCCTATGAATTTTACAAAATATTGGGGTTCTCTGTGGTATTTTCATACATGCATGAGACTGCTCACTCTTGAAGCTGCCTGGAGATGTCAGACGCTGACATCTAACACCAGCCACCCTACTTGCTCCTTTTTCCTCAAGGGTAGAAATTCAGTTCTAACCCAGAATTCATACAGGGAATTTTCTTCCCAAGTTCCTACAGGGACATACCCTCCCATTCCCCAAGGAAATTGTGTCTGTCTTAAAGCCTCTACAGGTAATTTCATTCCCTTGGCTTGTAACCGTTCTAGCACATCCATGTGATAACATAAAGGAATTCTTCTGAGGTTCCTTGGAAAGATGCCCTCCCCAGTGCAAAAAGATTGGTGAAAAAGAAGCTTTCCACCTGGGGATGTCAGGGCCCCAGGCTGCGATAGCCATCGTGGGGCCTAAGGGGAAAAGTGAGAAAAATTTCATAGACTCGATTTTGAAACCACTGAATGAACCCACTCTGGAGCGTCCTTGCAGTGAGACACATTGGAATGAGAGTAAATAAAGATTCTCCCGAGTGGGACAACCAAAAAGATCCTCACAGGCACTATGAAAGACAGAGACAGAGTAGGAAAACCAGAAAGGACTTCGAGAGGCTCACCCACCCCCAGGTTCTTGTCTGATGATGATCTGTGACTTTATCCTACTCCTCTTGTCAGATTCAATATTAGGCCCGATGCTCCAGGTGGAGGAGGAACCTGTATGGCAGGTTAATACTGCTTCTTATGAAGTGTTTGCTGGTTGTGTGGCTGAGTATGAATGGCCTTTGTAATGACTGTTCCTTCTTTTTCAGCACTAGATTTCCAAAGATGTTCTGCTTCAGTGAAATGTTTATTGGGTGCCAGCTTAGGACAGAATATATATTAAATAGGCAGCATAACACATAAGCTCATGTCCCCACCTGCTTGATTTCTGGTCTTTTAACTGTCAACGTTATCGAAATAACCAATGTATTTATGAACTATTTAAACCAACAAAGCCAAAATCTGTTTACTTACCAGATAGGGAGGAAAGAAAACAGGTAAGAACCTTTATTTAATTCAATCTAAGTGAACACTGAACATTATTGAATACTTACTATACACCATATATTGTTGAAATATTGAATAAGGTATATACCAGGGGAAGCAAAGAGTTTTCAAGCAAGGTGCTAGCAAAAGGATTAAATATGCTCCTCACTAATGAAGGAAACTGCTTGGCTAATAAATACATGGGGAAATGCTCAGCTTCATCAGAATCACAGGAATGCAAATTAAAACCACAATAAAGCAGTACTGCACAGTCACAACTGGCAAAAACTAAAAAGTGTAAAAAAATAAAAAGCACAAAGATAAAGGGTAAGGAAAACTCCAGATGGGAATCTGAGTGTTACAAATTGTTTGGGGAGAGTTTTGCATTATCTAGTGAAGTTTAAAGTATGTGTATTCTACCACTCATTAATTTCACACTTCACAAAGCATATGTAATAATGCTCATAGGATCATTCCAGTATGTCAGCCAAAAACTGAAAGAACTCAAATGCTTATCAAGAATAGAATGGGTAAATATATCCTGGCATAGTCATATTATAGAATACTATATAACTGTGGAATTGAACCAACTACCCCTTGAGTAAATCAGATTTCCTGTTTTGGCCAGTCTCTTTCCTCATAATGGTCTGACACAAGTAACCATTCTACATCCTGATTTCTTCATCTTTTTTATAGTTTCAGTGTGAAGAAAGCAGATGAGTGTGTTACACTCTCACTGTACACTAGCAATGCAAAATTAGTATGTTGCACTCTGCAGGTTGCCTAGAAGCTTTCTTTCATGGGACCAGTGAAGCCTATGAATTGATCTTAATAAGGCCAGAAGGCCCCTTTGCATTGAGTCTCCAGTGGAACTTTGAACAGGCCATGTACTTGTGCACACTAGGAACAAAAGATGGAGCTGGAGGAAAAGAGAATCCTATAGGAAACCAAAAGAATCAAGGAGAAAGAGAGACTGAAGACATCCTTTTGTGGAGGGTAAGTCCAGTTAGGGCCAGATGACGCTCACTCATTTGAGACCAGCGGTGCTAGATTTAAGAGACTCTCAATCTGGGGAGGACATGGGATTATATAGAAAGAGCACGCATGGGCTGAAGATAATCAGATGCACACCACACCATCCCAGAAACTCCTTCTACAAATAGGAAGAAGATGAAGATAAACCCTTGGCAAATGGAATCAGAGAAGAAAATAGGACCTAAGTAGCTGCAAGGTGGGACATGGGTAGCAGAAGAGACAACTGCAGGTACCCCATATACTGAGTAGGCAAGAAACATAGTCATAATTAACATCTGCTACTCAGTGCTTTTGGGTCTCATTCAGTTTGGTCCTCCAATCCCACCACTAGTGAGCACCAAAATGGGAATTCCTCAAAAAAAGTATACAATAGAATCTAGGTATTAGTGGCTTCTTAGAATAACAAAAACCACCCCCTGGACTGTAAAAAATCCAGATATACCACAAAATCTCAGTGAATTCCCAGGGATTCACCACTGGGAGGCTGGTCACTTTTGCCTTGAAGCTCTGCTATTGCGGATTTAGTTCAATTTGTCGATCATTTTACAGCTTGGTGTTTGCTGTGTCTCCCACCATGTCAACTTGAATACAGAACTCAGCCCTCCCCTTTTGGTTTGTAGAGAACAAATAGAAAGTATTTGGAAACTAATTGTGTGAACATCTGAAGCAGACTGATTGTAGGTTACAGAAGAGTGCACTTCTCTGTTACACAAGGTCCTCAGCGGCTTCACTACTTGGGCGCCCCACTTACACTTTTCCCCTTTCACCTATGTGGCATCATTCTTGGGAGCAAAGGGTGAATTCCTAATTTTCCTTTTAACTATCTGGCAAATAAACCAAAGACTTGTGTTGCCTCCAACTTGGCTAGAGTGACCAAACATACTGGTGTGCCTAGGATGGGGGATTTCAGGTTAAACCTGATACAGTCCCAGGCCAGCCAGGGTGTCTATTTGGATTTTGCTGAGTCCCATCCAGAAGACCTAGACGTGCACAAATGCTAATTCGGGGGTTCTGTATTCTTTTTTCTGGCTACAGAGGAAAGATTGAAGCTCAATGAATAAGGAGCTCAAGCAGGATGTGCCCAATGGGAGTAAAGAGAAGAGCACAGGGGGAGTCCTACAAATCCCACGGCATATCTTCAGCTAGAAGATTAAAGGAGGACTGAGTTTTAATGGACCAAAGTTTCTCTACAAGTTCATATTTTTAGATACTAAGTCTCTTATAGTTCTCTTTGATAATATTAAGCCCTGCTTTATATTTCAGGAGGCTGTTCTGATCATAGAGAAAAACCAACCAGAATTTCTCTTTCATGACAAATAGTTATTAGGGGAAAGTGCAGTGATTAAGATACAATGCCATGTTGCAGGGGACACAAATCAAGTAAAATATCTATCCATAAGGAGTTTATGACTTAGTTAAGAAGATGCATTAGACACATGTAAGAAAGGTGACTGCTCTAGAAGGTTTTTTTCTTCACAGTTCCCAAAAATTTACAGGGAACAATGTGATGTCTCATGGAAGTTGATAAAGGTCATGGGTTCCGTGGGTTGGCGATTCTTCATTGACTTCGTGGCCTAGAAGAATGCTGCTGCGGGTCAGTGGACGAGAGGAAGACATTTCATGCAGCAGGGAAGGGGCATAAAACTTGTGAGAAGAAACTTGGGCCTAGAGCCTTTGACTGTCCCTATGCATCCATTACATGAGGAACTCTGTGGGAAGCTAACAGTTCTTTAGAGAATGTACAACTCATACACAATAATATATCCACCTTTTTCCTCCATGCTAACTTATCCTTAGAAACACCTCTTTGCCACAACCATTCCACTGTCACAAGAAAGATGTTGGGGACCACAGGCTGATATTTTAAGATGTAGGTGTAATTATTATTCAGTTATGGTGAGGCAAACAGATCAGGAAGTGACAGCACTAGAAGGTTTTTTTCTTTACCATTCCCAAGTGAGTAGCTTGGTAAGGTCAGTTGGGAATAGAGAGACTGAGCGGTAAGTGTGGCAGCAGGAGCCTTTATTGTTCTTTCTTCGGGCAAGGCAAGCCGCTGCAGGATGTGCTAGTTTGAATAATTTATGCAGACTCTGGGTGCACTGTGTGGGCTACCTGGGAAACAGGTTGTATCTCTGAGTGTAGGAGCACAAGGAAGGCATCTTGTGGGCTCTGAACTGGTTGGTCTGCCAATGCAAAGATGCACTTCCAAGTGAGTTCTTTATTGTCACTAGTATTTGGGTCATCTTGGAAGGAGCAGTGCCTTCGGGGTCCACAAGTCCCCAGATATCAAAGCATTAGAAATACAGAAAATGAAGGGGCATGTTATCAGTTAGGGTTTACTAATGAAGCAAAATTATATTTATATATAGAAAATATATATGTATAAATACATCTACAGTACGTATAAAGGACTTCCCAGGTAGGCTTACAATGGCTACCTGCAGAATGAAGGGTGAAAGAATGCAAAAGAGATACTTGCACACCAGAGAGCTGGAAGATTCAGCCCAAAGTCAAAAGCATGGAGCTCACTGCAAAGTGCCATGCAAGTTCATGTCAGGAAGCCAAAGGGTCCGCATTAGAATCCTGGAAACAGATGTCCAGAGGCAACGGCAAACACTGGTGCTCCTCCAAAGGAGCAGAAGGAGGGACTTCTTCTCATTTTTATTTTCTCCAGGCTACAAGCCAAATGGACGGTGCCACGACATCCAGGGTGGGTTCTCCTTCTTCAGTAAGTCTGTCTTCCAGGCCTACCCAGCACTGTGCTAACCTAATCCACTAGGTGTTTCTTATTCAGTTGACACCAAAATTAACTGTCACAGGAATGATGAGCACAGTTGGGCAGTGGATTCGAAGTAGGAACCCTTTAGGAGAGCTTCCCTGAAGTGTAGCCCTCCTCTTCTGAATTACTTTGGCACTGCATCTGTAGTCTGCACCTTTCACCAGCTTTTTTGCCTGTTGGCTTGCAGTCATATTCTTGGTTGTGCAGAAAAAAGCTAATATAACAGGCTTGAAACTGCTACCTTTTGAAGGTCTGTTTGTAAAGATGGTTGTTGGCTGGTATCTGGGAATTTGAATTTAATACCACTCCTAAATTATTCCTAACCATTTTACACAATAAATATGGTAGTACTGAACACCTGCCTTCCTTTTAGGAGTCTAGCGTTTTGACATGTGCTGGGGAGAACATGTCCACCTAACCATCTCTCCATAAAAATCTCAGGTTCTGAGTCTCCAATGCATTTACCTGATAAATTCACGCCTGTATTGTTACCACTCATTTATGGAATACTTAAGAGTGTCCTGTGTGACTGTTGGAAGTTTATGTCTGTTTTTCTTTATTTTTCTCCCCAGGAAGTTTTTGTTTGTTGATTTTTGCTTTGTGATTTTTCTCTGTAAAAAGCAGGACTGGGGCCGGAGATTTAGCTCAGTGGTTCCAGCACCTGCCTCGCAAGCACAAGGTCCTGTGTTCGATCCCAGTAACCACATACAATGTTGGGTGCGGAGACTCACGCCCACCAGCAATCAATACCACATACCACAGTGCTGGGCGTGGTGGCTCACGCCTGTCATCCCAGCACTTGGGAGGCAGAGACAGGAGGATTGCTGAGTTTGCGGCAGCTTGCCTGGGCTACATAGTGAGCTCAGGGCCAGCCTGAACTACAAAGCGAGACCCTGTCTCAAAAAAAAAAAAAAAAAAGCAGGACTGTGTCCTGAGTTAGAGTTCTGCACATGGGTCAGTGAGCCTGGTGGTCTTGGAGACCCTGATGCATTATTTTACTAACCTTCCTATCTCAACTTGTTTTTATGCTCCACAGATATAGGCAATGGGCACACCAGTGACTTGGCAACAGTGTCAGATTGACAACCACGATATATGCCTTTGAGACTTTGCTTTCTAACTTCTTAGTGCTGAGTGGCTCTGAAGAAATCAGTTACCTTTTCCTGGGATGTAGTTTTCTCATAAGATACAGATGTAGTGTGACAGTGATTTCTCTCTCCAGCCCCCTTTACCTATGGCATGATGTGTTGTGAGGTTCAAATGAATAGAGAGGTCTGAAAACATTCTTGAGATTATCAGTGAAAGATTACTATAAATCTATATACTCCCACTGTGCTGTGAATAAGATAAGCATTCAATTAGTTTCTGCTGAATGGATGAATCGATGCAAATCATCTGATTCTTTCCTCTCTGCTGTGGTCTGAATGCTGGGTCCCCCTCCAATTTCATGTGTTGATACCTAATAACCAATGTGGTCATATTAGGAGATGAGGCCCTTGGGGAGTAATTAAATCATAAGGGATTAGAGCCCTTAGAAAGGAAGCCCCAGAGAGCGTCTGCCTTCTTTTCCTTCTGCCAAGTGAGGACAGCCAGGAGGCTTCCTCCAGGAATGAGGAATTGTGCCCTCTTCAGACACAGTCTGCCTTGATCCTTTACATCTAGTTTGCAGAACTAAGAGCAATGAATTTCAGGTGTTCACTGTTTACAATTTGGGGTTATATCAACAGAGCAAACAAAGAGTTCGAGGCACCTGGCAGAAATTTGGATGTTGGAGGAACAAAAAGACCAATCTTCAGTCCTTAGAAGGAAAACAGATGGCAATTCTCCATGATGAATATAATCATTATGTTCTACAAACATGTACTAATGAAAATATTAAAAACACTGAAAACCAAAAATAAATACAGTGGCCAAACTCTAGTGTACTGTTTTAAGTTCCTCCCACTCCAACACTCCTGCCCCTCAACTCTAACCCTCTTAATTGTCAATTCCTGACCATGGGTGGTGCTTCCAGCGTCCTCTAAACTCCCTTAAACCATTTGCCTTTGAACTCCTCCACTCATCAGCCTCTTGTCAGCCACCACCAGGAGGAATGCAAGTCCTTAATTGATCAGGCCCAGCAGTAGCCTTGAGAACTAGATTCAGGTATTGACTTCTGAGGAGCCCGTTACACTCCAGCCTCCACAGCTAGGAGCAGCTCAACATCAAAACTATTAACCTCTGGCCTGAGCAGTTGGCGAGGCAGCCCAGCAGCAGTAATTAGGAAGTCAATCGGAATCGCCTGTCTCACTTACACTGGCATGTCAATCAATAGCAGCGGTGACAGGTTCATTAGGCCCAGGCCATGCAAGCCCAGCCTGTAACAACCTCATAAAATACACCAATGACTCGGGGCAGAGAGAAATCTGCCCGAAGGACTAGAGTGGATGACAATATGTATTGATTAGGGCTCCAGCAATTTATGAAGTGCTACTTGTTGGCCAACCTTTCTGACTCAGTGCTAAATTTTCCCAAGTAGTTGCAAGATGAAACCAAATATTAGCCTTTAAAAATGAGAAAAAGCAAGCTGGTATCTGACAGGGCATTTTTTACATTAGTTACTCCTAGCAAATAATCTATCAGGGTAAAACTTCAGTAGTTACTTAAGGCTGAAGTGATACCTTTGTTTCTGTGACCATCAGACTTTGAAAGAAGGCATCCATCTGGTGAAGAAAAAATATGATTTGACATGTGATTAGGCAAGACTACCTTCAGAGAGACAGCGTGATTTAGGCATTCATTTCTTCTCGGCTCTTTTAATGGCTCATCTGTGTTGTTCAGGGGGATGGCTGACACCTGGGTTTTCAGAGCTAATTTAAGAGCTCAGGAGAAGGAGGGGATGGGCGCACAGGATCCTGGCTTCTTCCCCATGCTCACGGATGACACTGCTTGGCCATACTTGCTGTAGACCTTGGTTCCCTTTAAGCCTGCTGAATAACAGGGCAGTTATTCTGAGCTTCTTCCTGGGCTGTGTCCTTAAAAACAGCACAAGAACAGGTGACATGTTCATGGTTTAACCTGACATACACATCGCCTTGCTATTAGCACTGGAAAATAGCCAGACGAATGTATGTGGCACATCAAATATCTCCTACTATTTGCCTCTGTATCTGGTGATCAACAGTCTGTGTTTCTGTATCTATAAGTTCATTAGCAGATGGAGGCTTGAAGCTGCTTTTTGTGTGGTAAAATTCCCAAAACTCCTGACACACCCCAAACTAGTCCCCATTTGGACAGTCCCCCGAGGCCTGCCCCTGCCACAGTGAATAGTCCCACTAAAACAGAGAAATGGTGGTCAGAGTCAGGTCAGAGAGGCTGAGCAATCCCTGTTCTATCACAAATTAGCTGTCACCCTGAGAAAAACTCCTACCCTGGAGTTTAGTTTCTTGATCTATAAAATGGGATAAAAATGTCACTGCTTCTATCCAATGTGGTTATTGTGAACAGATGAGATAATGAAACAAAAACTTTCTGTGAAGTATTTCGTCAGCACACAAGAAGGTTTACAGGAAGAACATCATCTGTATTTACCTTATTTTTTAAGCAGGAAGGGAGATTCCACATGGCTGGATGAGACTGAGGGTTTCTCCGTTAATCTTACAAGCATACCCAGGTCAATCAATCACAAACCTTCTCTGAGCTTTGTTAGATACTCTGGTTGACTTTGACCTCTGCCTCCTCTGGTTTCAGTTACAGGAACTTTGTAACCTCAGGGAAAGGGACAGCATGCAAGTTCGAAGTTACAGATCTTTTCTTAAGACTAATTTGGCCAGCAAGATTTCTTTTTTCTTTTTTTCAAGTTTGCAACTATTTGCAACTATCTGTCTTCAGAGTTTAATGATTTGGTGAGGTATGTGCTCCATAATAGCAGGGGACTATACAAATATTGGCACCTTTACAGAATTATTTTGTCCTTTGTGCCATAAGAACCTGGCATTATTTGTCTTCAGTTCCCAACCTCTGTGAGAGTTGACCTCTTCCTCTTTGGGGTTCCTTTTCTTTCAAGAAATGTTTGCCATTTTCCTGGTCATAATTCTTGTATCTTCTTTAATGAATACAGAAATAGGAATTTGCTGCTAATCACTGAGAAAACAAAATGATAAAAGAAAATAGAAAGCTTCAGAATGTTCTAGCTGAAATTGTTCCTCATCTGTCACAAGTTACAGCATGGCCAGGCCAGCCTTTCCTTCTCTCTTGCCCGCTGCTCCCCTGGGCCTGTGGAGTCTCTGGTTCTTGCCTTGCAGAGATGACCTCTCAGTTCAGAGCGGACCCAATCTGCAGATGAAGCCAGCAGTAGAACTGCGGGGAACTCTTCGTCCTTTCAGCCCTGCTGTTCATTCTGGTGTTTGTCCATGAGCTCCCAGGCTACCCCCTCTGATGAGAAAAACATGGCTAGTCCTCTACAACTCTTCCTCTGCATCCATAAATATGAACTCTGGAAAAGAACCCCCTCCCCCAAATTAATTGTTTTTTGTTCCTCTGGGAGTTGGGTTTGTTATTTTTTAAAGTATTTTCAAACTCGTTGTTAGGACTAGTTCTACTTCTAGTTGCTGTTTGGCTTCATGGACCTGTGGCCCTAAACCTTTTTCTGGGTTTGGTCTTACTAGACACCATGTGGTCTTCATAAGGGTGAGGGTACCATCTTCCTCAGGCCTCTCTTCATGACCAGGGCATCTTAATCAGTTCTAATAGCTTCTTCTTGTACATTAAAATCCCTCCCCAGATCATGTTTCTGGTCTGAGAGTCGTGTGTTTCCAGCTCTCCAGACAAGCAGATCTCAACTGACACATTTCAAGCCTAAGCCCTGCCTCTGGGGGGTTCACATCTCCCAGGCTCGTCCTCTGCTTTATTACCCCTTGGAGAGGGTCCTGCCTTCTCTCCCTTAGAGGCTGCTCTCAAACTCCCTCACAGAGGCAGGTCTTTGTGGTCTGAAACATTTGAAGCAATAGGAGACAACTTTCACTGCAGAAAAGCAGCCTCACTGAGTGGTGTAAGCCTACTTAAATCTTCTCAAAGCTCTCCTTCCCTCGTGCCTTCCTCACACTTGCCATGTGACTCTGAATCGTACAAAAGGCTCGTCCATGCCGGGTGTGGTGGCTCACACCTGTCATCCCAGCACTCAGGAGGCAGAGGCAGGAGGATTGCTGAGTTCGAGGCTTGCCTGGGCTACAGAGTGAGCTCAGGGCCAGCCACAACTACAAAGCGAGCCCCTGTCTCAAAAAAAGGGTGAGTAGGAGAGGGGGAAAGATGAGAATTAAGTTGTGTCATATACTGGTACAAATTCTCAATGTGAAGTGTAATTGTGATGTGTATATAATGTACCAATAAAATGTACCAATAAAAAATGGCTCATCCACAGAAAGGACAATGGAGCTTGACATCTGCCAGTAGGGCCCCTGTGAGAGTGGCAGCAAAAGCCATCTGGATATTCAGAGGGACCTCTTCCCGGCCCCGGGGCCTGACTCTGTCACTCTTTCCAAATGGCCTCAGTTTTTGCCTCTGAGAAAGAGAACAACGTTTTCTTTTAAAAAGTGAAAAACTGAAAAATACAGAAATGTTGTAAAAGCTTATCCCAAAATATAAATTTTAAAAGTGCTGAGGGTATATCTGAGTGTGAGGCTCAAGTTGAATCCCCAGGGTGGGTGGGGGACAGAGTAAGAGGAAGAAAAAGCAGGAGGAAGAGGAGGAAAGATATGCTGCCATATTACCACTTCTGTTTGGATTTGTGTGTTACAGTAGCAACATTCTAAGCAGAACATTTTGTTACCATCTTATTCTCCCAGTATCCTAGTGTGCAGCTCAAACCTGGGACACACAGCAAAACTGCTCTGAGCAATTGCTACTCATTTATAAGGGAAGAGGGAGAAAAGAGGAAAGGAGGTTCTTATTTTTTAAGGGAAAGCTATCCCGCATCTCTCTGCCCTCCGAGCCTGTCACCATGGCTTCATTCATCCTGTGCCTCAGATTTAATCTGGGAGCTAAGATGGGCCACACTTTGGGAGAGGCCCCCTGTTCCCCCCTGGAGCCTATCATGTGGGCAGCCCGCTGCGTGGTGGAGACAGACATTTGCAAAATGCCAGAGGAGCGTGCTTTGGGGAGGGTGGGAGCAGGGCCAGACAGGCCCCAGGCTTAGGGTACTAAGGTCCCCACCTGCTGGGCCCCATGAGTAGCCCCCCACTTCACCACACTCTTTCTCTCAGCTCCAGCAGGGGCAGCTGAGGGCCAGCAGGACGCTCACTTTCCACACTGGCTTGCAGAGAGGCCTGCAGGAGAAATCCTTAAACTCCAAGACAGAGCAACCAGCCAGTAACGACTTTCCTTGCACCTGTGCCTGTTGCGATCGTTTTTATCATTTTGCCATGCTTCATTGACCGATGGATTTTTTTTTCCAGCTTTGCACTTTTTTTTATTACTATTATTTTTATCTTCATTACCTCGGTGCCTCTGATGGCATTTAGATATGAACCGCCTATGAACCTTCGAGCCCGATTGTGCCATGACAAAAATATTGTCGTTTACATTCTGTGCCAAAGTATTATATAAAAACACATCAACGAAAAGGAAATTCAGGAAGCTGAGAGTAAAGATATATAGTCAGCAAAGTATATAACTTCTGGCATATTACTGCTTAATCCTAACATAATTATTCTCATCCTTTTATTTGATTAACTTCTAATGGTTCCTCTTGGTGTTAAAGGTCCCACTCTGATCATTTGATTTTAGTGTCTGCTATAATTACCGATAATGTTCTTTGCAAGACAATTTAATGATAACCGCATAATGGCCTATATGAAGCAAGCTGCAGGGTTTCAAAGCTTTTGAGTAATATAAAATACATTAGACTAACACAAGCTATCAACATGACAGGGAATGTTTGATTTACACTCAGGACTATGTTATAGTGCCATGGAATTTTTTTTCTTTTTCTTTTCCTTTTCCTTTTTTTCTTTCTGCAGCCATTTACAATAAATGACAGAACAGTTGGACAATCTGCAACTTGCTGATTGCAAAAAAAAAAAAAAAAAATGAGTTACAAAGTTTAGAATGGTGCAGAAGCAGCCAGGGGAGCTCTGGGAGAATCTGTGCCCTATGGCTAGAGGTGAGACAGGAGCAAAGGGCCTGGGTCCCCAGCGAGAGGAACCTAACAGCCTTCCCATGGGTAGATGGGCCAAAAAGAAAAACTACCTCTCTTTTCTCTCCTCCTGCCATTTCAGGTATCAACAATTGAGGTCTTCTCTGCTAACTTCATTCACCAGGTTCATTGTTAGCTGCTGGCTCTTCTCTCAAGGGCCAGGGTCTCAATCATTTAACTATTTTTAGGATAAAAATGATCATTTTTTTGGCGATTTAAGTTCTCCTTCCAAAATAAACAAATGAGCAAGCAAACAGAAAAAAAATAGCCTAAATAAAACAATAATGTGGCCCAAACACTGACGGCCAACAAAAGTCACCCTGCTTTCCTGTTCCCCCCTCTGGGCAAGCCCCTTGGCAGTCACGTTGCAGTATTTGGGAGCCTGGCATATGTGTCTCTTTCATTTGGAATAAAGTGATCACTCACCACTCTGGCCAAATGCAGGATAATTGATGGTGTGAGTGGATGGAGAAAATTTCCTGTCAGGAAAAAAAGGTTAACTGTGGACATATTACACCCAGGGTCTCTGATTCCAGGATAATGGCATTTGGACAAAAGTAGAGCCCCGTCCTTTTTATGGCACTTTATGCCCCATTAGTATTACTGCAAGTCCCAGGACCTGCCTGCTCGGGCACTTAATCAAAAGCAATGGGTTGAAAATCATGTTCCAGCTCTCCTCCTATTTGATTCATTCCTTCTAGATAGGAAGAAGTAAAAAACACATTACTAGCATCAAAACAGCACATGCATTATGCGCTAAGCAGTTGAGAGGCTCTCACTGGGCTTTATCCCTTTGGGTACTTGGGTGGACAAGCTCTTTCCTATTCATCCGTTCAGTGTGCACAGGCAGCCATATTTCATTTTTTTTCTGTCTTTGACAGACAATCCGTTAGTTTTCCACAGATCTCCCTTTTAAAGACACATTCATGTCACTTATTTTAATTGTAAGCTTCAGGCAGCAAAGCCCAAATGTGTGTTCACGTACACACACACACATACACACACACACAACTGAAAGTGCACTCTATGGATGTGGCTCCTCAGAGAGCCAAATCTAATAATAGGAGAGGAACATTTCTTAGGGGAAGAATTAATTTATACACTTAATTACTCGGGATCCACTTCAAGCTCTCCGCCTTAACACTCTTTCTTTTGGAGAGAGTTTTTAACTAAACATGGAGTGCTCTGACAGACCCTGAGGACAGCCTGCCTCATTTAGATGGCAGGGCCAGGCCTCCTCCCAAACCCTGGCCTCCTGTCTGCCTTTGACCCCTTCAGGAGGCCAAGGGCCCCAGCCGTGGATCTGAGGCCTCGTGCCTATTAACGTTGATTGGGATGGGGTGAGAGGGACTTTGGCTCAGTGAACTGCTGTTTCTTGTTCCCATGCTCTCTGGAGCTTCTCAGTGGATTTTCTGCTGGATGCTCTGTCCCAGCATAACCATGAAAATGAAACTACTTCTTTTATCTGTTCAAAACGGGGCAACAACCAGGCCCCTGTTCGTTCTGGAGGCCTCAGTCTGAGGAATGGTCTTTTTCTAATTTGGGGAATTTGTTGCATTTGACAAAGAGTCAAGGAAGGCCATAGTCAATTACAAAATGGTCTGGTGTTGGGAAAAGTGTTGCCTCTGCTGAATTAATGAGGCAGGAAAGTTATCGCTTGCTTCTGACATCATCAGAAAAATGGATTGGTCATAGGGGTACTACGGTGTCAAACAGGCCAGGCATGTTCTCCTGCCAGCCCTGGGGATCAGCCTAACGGACTGGAAATCATGAACCTCGATGTTCCCAAAGTGATTCCTGGCCGCATGCGGAGGCTA